>JABUQX010019867.1:0-25000 GCA_015478945.1 Trachelipus rathkii
TATTTATTTAATTATTATTGTTTTTAAGTAAAAGTATTTGAGTAATATATTAATTATTATAAATAAATCGTGAATAATTTATTATTATACTTCATTTTCATATACTGATACAATTTTATAAGATTGTAATAATATATAGTCAATAAATAACTTATGTGCTATATATAGTCATGGATTAGTGCTTAAAATATTTCAGAAACAAGAATTGGTCGGGATCAGATAGAGCAATTCTATTGTATCTTAATTATATTTGAAAGCTTATTAATGGAGGATTTATTAAAGATTATGTGTTTTAGAGTAAAAATTGGTATATTGTAAATAGGGAGTTCACATTTAATTATTGAACAAGAAAACTATTCTCAAATAATGAGTGTTTCAAGTAGTAATATAAGGCTATAATGTTTATTAACACCATCAAAACTATCTAGTCACTTTATAAGAAATGCTTAAAGGGGAAGTTTAGGAACATGATTTTAAATAATGACTAGAAACATGTTTGAAAGAGGTAAATTATTATTAACTACTAATATTAGATATATATATTGAGATTTAATTGAAAAATATTAAAAACAATATTTTATTTTAACTATAATATTACAATTTAGGCAGTTAAGATATAAGAAATACTTACAAATCTTCAACTTATAACATGACTGTTCACATTGCTATGAGAGACTCTCCTTGTAATTTTTTAAAGAATTATCGAAAAGTAGTATGACAAAAATTACAGGTAGGAGTGAAGGATAACGAATTATGGAAAGAAGCTACTGATAAATTTAGAAGTTTTGGATTAGAATAACAAATAACTTTTGAGAATTACATAATGGAAATGTGATAACCGATTTTTAATTAGTTAATGTCTTAATTTATTGAATTTACTTAAGATACGATACATGAAAAAGTTTAATTATTAAAAAGATAGAATGTTTACCGATGACGTATAATGTTGAACTTAATCCTCACGTACTCATATAGAGAGATTAAGTAAGGATTATTATTTATATTTTATTTATATTATTATATAATTATTATATATAATATAGTTCTACACATATATTTTATTATATATATATAGTAATATTAAGATTGCGAATGTACCCATATATATAAAAAAATATCGATATATTATATATCGATATATCGATATATCGATATTTGATTATTAAATATAATTTCAAATATTGCTTGGACCTCTTGGGGGACTACTTTCGTTTATCCCAGAATAGTGATGCAGAAATTATTTATTCTCAAGATTGTTTCGTTAAGAGGTTATAATCACCTCGCTTGTTTATATACTATACTGCTTTAAAATAAATTAGAATTTTACATATTGTAATTATTTTGGGGGATAATATAAATCAAATTTTCTCTTTTTTTGCTGCACTTATCTATATAACGTGATCCTTTATATTTAGTTTATTATAATATAAATAAAAATTATATATATAATTAATTATATAATTATAAAATATATATATATTAATATATATATATATTAAATATTATATATTATTATATATGTATATATTATATATAATATAATTATATATATTATATAATAATATATACTTAATTATATAATATATTATATATATTTATATTTATATTAATATTATAATATTTATATATATTATATATTATATATATATTACTATATACTATATATATCATATATATTATCTATATATTTATATATTAATTATTATATTATATATATATATATAAATGATTTAATATATTATATATTATATTAATTAATATATTTTATAGTATATTATATTACTTATTAATAAAAGGTTAATTTTTTTTTATTTTGACTACACAGTATATAACTAGATATACTCATATATATCATAGGGCAGTTATCCTACATGAAGTAAAACAATATTTACTATTAATACATTTGGTAAATAAATATCAGCCGAAAATATCTATAATGATAATATGTCAGCCACTCTCCTCACCCTATTTGTTGTTGTCATTTCTATGTTTCTATTTTTGTTTTTACTTTTTAATAAAATTTTATATTTTTTTTTATAGTTTATTGTGTAATATAGTATAAATAATCATTTTTTATTTAAATCTTAGTTTTGATGATCTATGCTCTCTTATCTATTGAATATACTCATTAACGAGGAAAATATTAAAAATTAGTCTTTCTCTCTGAAACATTATTTTATAGAGAACTTATGCTCGGTAAAGCCAGTAGCGGGGGAATTGATCAGTGTTATTAATGTGTAAATCACCAAAGTGTTTTTAGGAAGTAACATGTTTTCTCTTCTTTGTATATGTTATATATACAGACCTAGAAAGTAGTAGATGAACGCTCATGAGCACGCGCTAAAACCAGCAGTGGACCTTGCAGGAGAACTGTGGATTCTGTGCCTTCTCTCCTCGTGTCGGATTTTTCGTAAATTGAAGGGGGAGACAATTAATTCTCCACAAGCCCTCCGGGGATGGTCTCCGGCACCCCCGCTCACTTGGTGTTTGTTGTTATCGCGGGTTCCTCCGAGCGCAAACATAGAACCACTGAACTACCTGCAGTTTGGTGGTTATCGAGAGGCCTGATCCCCACGCGGGAAATGACGGCGCGGGGGACTCCTCCGCGTCCTCCGCCGCGCCGCTCGTGGCCCGCCCCACCTGACAGCCTCCAGGAGACGGCGTAGAGAGTGAAGATGAATTTTACGCGCGTCTCTCCACCCTGAAATTATACATTCAAACTTCCGAAAAAAATGCCGCAGTCTAAAAAAATATAAATTATACTTGAATTTTGATAGAATGGGCACTTACGACAGAGGTTGCAGAAAAAGGTATTTCAAGGTAAATATCACATACACTCATAGTAGAGCTTGCACAATACATATCTAAGATTCATAATACTAGTATTAATTAAGTATAGTTTAATTATAATAAATAAATTTATAGAATAAAATATATAATATTTTTATTATTATAAGTTTCCAAAGAAGAATATTCTTTTGCTATAGGCTAAAAATACAAAAATTTTATTTTTATCACTGTATATGCCGTATATTAAATTATTATATAGTTACATGCATATTATGATGCTTTCGCGGAGGCTGGCCATATATTTTATATATTTTAATATAATATATTTAATATATTATAATATATAATTTTATAATATGATATATATTATTTATATATATATAGTATAATACTTAGAAAAAAAAATGAGCATTTTATTAGTAAAATATACTATGACTAATGTAGGAAGCTTTCATTTTTCTTTTATATATCTCTTTATATTTTTTTATTATCTTATTTTTATAATTCGTAATAAATACGCATTAAGTAGCACTACAGACAATTATTAAGGAGCTCATTAAATTTTAAGTTCAAGTGCTAATGAGATCCCAGCTTAATCAAATTTTATGTTCAAGTAATTTAGGAGAGTCCCAGAGATTAGACGATAGAGGGTGAAGTAGAGAGAACATATGAGATAATGCCGATACCTGATGACATCTCTAGAAGAGAGAGAGAGATGAGAGAGAGCGAGAGAGAGAGAGCTAGTTTGTTTATACTTAGAAAATGTATACTTTACATTTAGAAAATAATAATCATCATCATGCTTTATCTTTTACACACCCATTAGTCATGAAATTCGAATTATTTAGATAATTCATAATTATACTTTTAAATATTCGACTTAATTAGTTATCTTAAAATCCTAATAAATTTATTACAAATTGTATGAAAATTTTTTTAACCTAAAAATATTTTAATTAAGATGCTAAAATATTTTTAAGGGTGAAATTATGATTTAATAAATGAAGTTTTTTACTTTTTTTTTTTAATTCCAATATTATTATAAAATTAAATATTATTAAATATATTATATAATTATATTATATATTAGTATTTAATATATATATATATATATTATTATATTATATATTAATATATTAATATTATTATAATATAATATATATATATATTAATTATTTATATAGAATTATTACGTGTAATTAATATATATATATTTACTATATATATATATATAATTAATATATATATATATATTATAATTATATATATATTATATATATATTATATTAATTATATTAATTATATACATATATGATAATATATATATATATATATATATATATATATATATTTAATAATTAACATATATATATATATTAATTATATATTTATATATCAGGGGAGTAATATATTATGACTTCGTCCGTACTAATTTTATATAGGTGGTTATGCATCTGAACATTTCTAACACACTCACATATATATATTATAATTATATATATATATTATATATATATATATATAATATATATTATATATATTTATATATATTTATATAATATACTAATATTAATAATTTTAAAATATATAATAAAATAATTATTATATTATATATAATTATATATAGTATATATAATATATTATATAATATATATATATATATATACTAAATATTTATTTTTATTAATACTATCTATATATATAATATATAATTATATATATTTATTAATATATATATATATATAAAATAATTATTATAAATATATATATATATTAATATAATATTAATATATATATATATATATTATTATATATTAATTACTATTATAATATATTATTAATATATAATATATAATTTTATATATTATTATATTAATAATAATTATTTAATATATTTAATATATATTATATTTATATATTATATATATTTAATATTATATGGATATAATGTAGTAAGATTTATTCTCGCATTTCTTTAATTTTCCGTTAATTTTAATTTCGGATAATATTACTAATTTTATTTACGAAATATAGGTATTGAATTTTTTACGAAAGTCGGTCATTCACTATTTACAATGAATTGATTTTAGAAGTGAATTTAAGTTAAGGCTATCTTTGGAGGATATGTTCATTGTCTTAGCTGGATTCGCCTCGTCTTCCAGAACCACTGGCATCAGTGTAAGTCGAGAAAGGACTAAATAAAGATTTATGTAAAAGGTAATTAGGAATATACCTCATTTTGAAAAGTAGGTTTAAACCGAGAAAAACAGAAACGTATATAAATTTTGTGGTTTTTGTTTTTATTTTTCTCTTCCTGATGAACAAATATATGCATTAACGTCATGAGATATGGGTTGTGTAAGGATGTGGGTTAGGGTGAAGTATGAAGTGGTGGTTGTTTTTATGTTGTGTTGGTAATGAGGATTATTTGGGTGACGTTAGTGTTCCATAATCAGTTTATGGAATTTAAAATAATATACACATGTGAAACTGTATCTGCTTGTAGTGGCCTACTGAGTGATTGGGTGCGAGAGATATTTATCTGTGTGGGGTTTGGAGGAGTTCTTAGGTACAGCCCTTCTAAGATTGGCAAGTATCTATCTGTATGTATATCTAATGTTGTTAAATAGTTATATAGTACTCTCTCAAGATGTGGTATATGAAGGTGTAAGAGCATATGAATATCTCTTGAGAGTCGGATGTGAGGAGCGGTATCGTGATCTTCATTTTGAGATCGTCGAGATGGTTCTTTTAGATATAAAGTTATAGTTTGAGGTAGTTTTCTATCTATAAGTGGTGAGGGGGTATTGTGAGTGGCAGGACGCAGGATTTTTGTATTATGCATTGGTGAGGGTATTGTCGTTGTGTGTGTGTTGGAGTGCGTTCGCGAGGTTAGTATTTTCTTGTGTGGAGAGAGGTGATCCTCACCTTTGAAATAAGAGGTAACATAAAATGTGTTACAGATCCGGAAGACATAGTGATTGGGTATATTTCAGTGTAGATAGACATATTTATGTGAGTATTGTGTCGGGGTGGCGCGCAGGAAGTGGGGTAATAGTTAGGAGAATGAGCGACTCTCAAGTGCGGCATTTGGGCTGCACAACAGTAGTGTGGGGTGTTTGTTGTTAGGAAGATTAAGTTTTTATTGTGCTACAAACTTTATATTATTTTAATCTTTATGTGATGGATAGCAGCGTCGCGTTTTGTGGATAATCATATAGTATGGTGCTCTAGATATAGCAGGAAGTTTTTGTCTGTGGCATCGGTAAATAAGAAAATAATAGTATTTTAATTTTCATTTTTTGAGGTAGACGAGGTAGTGGCGGGTGAGAACAGTGACTTCTACGCTGGCTAGAGCTCTTGCTTCATTTACCGTCTAAGAGAGGATATGGTAACACCCGATAGAGAGATAATTTTCAATGTGTTGATAATGTGTGGAGTTACCAATGAATGTAAGAACAGAGATTGGAAGTAGGTCTTGACGATGACATCGCTCCACAGAGATAGGAGTAAGCTAGCTAGTTTAGTATTCTACATAGAGATGAGAGGGTATATAATGCATTGGGCGTGTAATAGTAACAGGGGGGTGTGAAGGTGAGGTGTAGCCAACTCTATTAGCCCTCACTATAATCCCCTAATTCATTGAGGTCGAAATAAATAAAACCTGATACTTTAGATGTGTATTGTACTGATAGAACGTTTTTAAGGTATTGTTATGTAGTCCAAAAAATTTTAAAGAAAAATTTAAGATACCATATAAACATATCGAGAGATTTTATTCTGAATAAGAGAGATTAATAGAATTTACTATCAATATAATTAACAGTAAAATTAATTTTTTCATGTACAAAATTTTGAATTTTCATAATCTTCTGATAATGTGATATGTTTTCATTTATTTTACATAATTGGTCATTGAATAGTCAAATAGACTATATGTTATTTTTTATTCACCCATGCTTCTTCTCAGATACTGAGTATTTGAGAATAACTCTCACATGAGTATGTCGATAGCATTTTAGGTCAGTGAGCTTGATAAATGCTATAACTACAATCATTTATATTATATTATAATATCATATTATAATATATATATTATATATTATTAATATATATATTAATATATTAATATATTATATAATATATCAATTAATTAGCTATATTCAGTATGTTAGATATTTATAATTATTTAAGACATATTATGATCAAGAATAAGTGTAATATATTTTTTTAACATAATATTAATGATGAAAGGTTGTATTATATTTATTAAAAACCTATCAAAACTTGTGCTAAAGCAAAAAAAGGTTAGGATATGATCACTTTACGTTCAGTAGAGAGTGATGTAAGATGTTTAGTAAATAGCAGGAAACTGTTTTGGTTGAAATATTGAATATGGATTAAACATAAGATAAAGAGAAGTTAGTTCTACATATATTACCAGAAAAATTAGATAAATAATGTTATTTATATAGTTTGAGATTGATGAAGATGAGGTCTGGGTGCCAAGTACAATTTCAGAGATATACCAACTGATTTATTCTTTTACTAGATTCATAGGTTATGTTATGAATCCTGCATTAACCCGTTCAAATACGCCCTATTTGTAATATATATTTATATATAGTTAATATTTATTATGTATATATTATTATTTAATATATATACTATATATATATATATTATATTCTTATTTAAATATAAAAAAAAATAATTATGACTTATAGACTATTTCCTATTATTTATATATATTAATTTATTTATAATTATATATATATTTAGATATATAATTTTATTTTATTTATAATCTATTTATAATATTTTATAAATATATATCACTTTAAATTCTTTTGGCCCCCTACCCTATAATGGGAAATAATTCACTTGGCTACGGCCCTTGGTAATATCAAGGGAATAAGGGTAGGGGTGTGTTGTAATGTTATTGGTTAAATATACGAGTTTTCCATTGTAAATTTTTATATTAGGGTGAGATATGAAGTTGATGTATATCAAAGATATGAGAGTTGGGTTGAGAGGGTATAATGCGAGGAGTGGAGAGTAAAAACACTTATTTTGGATATCACCTCGACATATTAGAGAAGACTCAATTGTGTTCTGTTTTGGTGTATCACAATGGATATTAAATAAATATTAGAAAGAGTGCTATTCTATATCTCATAGTCTATCATTATCACATTATTGTGTAGGTCAGTAAAAATGTGCGGCGAGTAGGGAAGGATAGTTTGCACTACTGTAGCGGAATAGAATGATTTTTTTTGTGATTTGATGTGTGTGAGTTAAGCTGTTTGCTTTTATTATCGTATATATTGGTATACGCAAATATTTAGATTTTTCGTGGTGTGAGAGAAATAACTATAACGGAATTGGAGTGTTGTGGTTTTTGGATGTGGGTGAGATGGGTGATCTTGAGTTGATAAATCTTAGGTTTTTTGGTAGTTTTTTAATTATTTCACAATAAAGCGAGAATGCGATAATATTTTTACTTTTATATAATTATAGAGAGTGGGGGTTTCATCTCTTAGAGAGTTTTTATAACCTATATGGTGTTTTATTATACATAAAGGATAATATATTTATTATAAAATTATATTTTATTTTTTCTCTCTCAATGGATAAAGTATTGGTCTCACTGTACATGAAGTGGTCCAGAAAACGTTTATAGGACCGAGAGAGAGTCATTGCGAAACAAATATTTCAAAACATCTTTAAAAATAACAACCAAAATTGAAACAGAATTAATTTAGTATTAAATATATTATAAAAAGCCTTAACGCGTTTTATAAATATAAAAAATCAAAACTCCGGTCGAAAAATATTAAAATATATGTAATAAATACTAAATTTTGACTCAGTACAATACGTATCTACGCAACTAAATGTGAATTTTTATTATAATAGTGATTAGGGCTACCTTAAGTATAAGCAAGAGTTTTTAAAATATGCTAGCTTTCAACGTTAAAACCCCCTTTTATCTAATTAATAAATTAAAATTATAATAAATTTTATAAAAATTAATTAAAAAATATAATAAAAATTCAAATATATCTTATTTGTAGTAATTATACTACTTAATTCATCATATTAGGCTAAGCTTTATTTTGCTTATTGTAAAGGTATAGAAATTTACTATTTATAAATACTGCTATTACTTGTATATAACCTTTAACTTAACTTTATTTATATATATGTATTATATGTTTATAATATATTTTTATTTATTATTTATTTTACTTATTATTATTACTATATATATTTAGTTAAAAAAAAAATATTATGAGAATATCTCAATACCTGAAGAATTGTCAGAATGATTGCTTTATCAAAATATACTCTATTATTCGATATAAAGTAGATTTATAAAAAAAAAAAAAATAAATTGCTTATACTAACCTGGAGGCGGATAACGACATGAGAGCCATATTAAATATATATATTTATATTATATATTATATTATATTAATATAATATAATATATTATATATATATTATAATATATATATATTTAATTAATATTATATATATATATATATATAATAATATATGATTAATATATATATTAATATATATAATTTATACTATTATATATTATAATAATATTATATAATATATATATATTTATCTATATATATTAATATATATTATTATATTTATTTATAATCATTAATATATATTAATATATTAATATATATATATATATTTAATTATATTATATAATATATTTATAATTATATATATTATATATAATATATATATAATATAATTTATATATATATATTATATAATATATATAATATATATATAATATTTATCTATATATTAATATATATATGAATATATATAATATATTAATATATATATTATTATATATAAATATAATTATATATATATTAATATATATATAATTACTAATATATGATAAAATTTATTAATTATATAAATTTAAATATATAAGTTTATGTATAAAAATACGTAGAATCTATTGATTTGATTAAGATTGTCCGGTTAGATATATCTAGATCGTATAAGATAGGTAGATAGATATATTAGATAGATATAGTAATTGATATAGATAGAGAAGTGAGAGAAAGATAGAGAAGAGAGAGAGAAATGAAGAGATGAGTAAGAGACGAGTAGAGATAAATATATGAAAGAGTGTTGGAGAGAAGATGGAGAGAGATGATGAGAGAGAGAGAAGGAGAAATGAGATGTAGAGATAGTAATGAGAAGAGAGAGAGTTAGATTGAAGAGAGAGAGTAAGAATTATATTATGAATACTAGATTAAAGCAAGAGATCCTGACAAATACCTGCAAATACAAATAATTAATATTCGTATCTTAGTAGTATCGCTTTGAGTAACGTTAATATTTGGAAGCATGGGAGTCAATTTTTCCCGAATTTTGTATCTTCGGTATGTCTTAATTATAAAATTATAGATTAATTTCTGTATTGATAACCAAAAAGGTTAGATGTTATTGTATCTTATTAGATATGTTACAACCGTAAAATAGTGTATGATAGGTATAATAGTTAGTTACTAACGCGGTACATAATATTTTTGACATACTAACACATTTTTAATCACTCAAAAAATGTTAATAGGGCCTGTAGTATTTTGTAAAGTTGTCTGCACAATAATGTTGGTTTGACTTTATGGACTAACTATATTTATTTATGTAATGAACGATTTTATTTATATATTCTCACATTATAAATATCAATTAATTATTAGAGGTGAATTAAATACTTTAATGTATAAGCAATGCTGATTTAGTAATTCTTTATTATTCTTTAAATCACTAAAATTCATATAAATTAATAAATAATAATAATAAATTAATATTGCTAAATTTCTCATATTTTGTAAAGTTGTATATTAAAATTGGTCAACAATTTGCTGTCATATTATTTTCCCAGCCACCACATAGTACTAGCCCTTTAATTAATATATTAATAAGAATATATTTATATATATATTATTTAATACATAATATTAATTTATATTTAAATATATACCCACAATACGTACATTATTTATTTATAAATAATATATATTTTTTATATATATATATATATAATAAATATATATTATTTTATATATATATATATATTAATTAAATATTAATATATATAAATATATATATATATATATATTATATTAATATATGTATTAAATAGAGTTACTTAATCATAGTATATATATCTCACTACTAACGGAAACGAGGGAGCTCGGATCTTAAAAAAATTTTTTAGTTATTCTTACTATATATTTACATGAGTTAACGTCACTCCTACTATTTATACATGTATACAATTTAAATATATGATTAGTTGATTTATTTGATTAGGTATGAGTCGATTAAATGAAAATTATTTTTCCCTGACCTATTAACTGACTATGACCTATATACCTTTAACTAACCTATAACTTATATTCACTAACCTAACCTAACCTTATTTTTTATATATATTTATATATATATTATATACTCATAATATTAATATCACTATACTCTATTACCTATATAACCTAATCACATATAAAATACTCTAATCACTATATCTACTATTACTATATAACCTAACCATAATAAATTAATACTATTAACTTACTATAAATACTTTATATACTACTCACCTTGAACAATTCCTCTATATGATATATATAATTTCTAGTATACTATCCTCAGACTAGGAATATATACTATACAGGTAAATACCAAAAAAATTCTATCATAATTTATTCACCGAATCACTATCTATACTATATATACTAGAACATATTCATATTTATATGTTATATGTACAATAGCATGTACTACTCATATATATATATATATAGTATCTGGTGACCTCTGAATTAATCCTTTGGGCTAACCGAGAGTGTACAATGGGTACATTTAATATGCACTATTCCTGAGTGGCTTGTTTACATTCTACTCGAAGGCCATAACATCTAAAAATGAGCTCGACACCAAGAATAGTTCTCTGGGCACAGTGGACTAGCTGCCAAAGACAGAATTAAGTAATAAGAAAATTGAGGGATAATTATGATAGAGAGTTTAATAATATATATTTTAAATAAAATAATTAAGCTGTAATTAAGAATCAATTAGTGTCGTATTTCAATATATAAACAATATATTATAACAAATAAAAAACACATCAAAATATCTCTAACAATTGTTAATATTTCAATAATTTGTATATAAAATATAAAAATGTATTTAAAAAAGACATTATTATAATAATTATTACTATAATATATATATATTATATCATAATCAGTTAAGTTAACAATTTATTTTTCATTAAGATATGGGTCATGCAAAACATCTTTATTTTAACAAAATAATATAGTTTTCTCTTTAAATAGCTTTAAATAATTTTTTCAAGATTTTCTTTATTATTATTATTATATTATTTATTATATATATTATTATATTAATTATTATATTATTTATTATTTAATTTATATATTATTATTATATTCATATTATATATTATTAATATTATTGGTTATTAAATTTTTAGATGGATGATAAAAGTATATAACATTCCATTGTTACCCTATATGTTTGCTATATCAAGCTCGAATGGACAGTTTTATATAAAGTGTAGAAAACATACTATTTCTTATGTCTCACTAATATATAGCATATAAATACTGTCTTTTAATAATATATTCATAAGAAAGTTTCGAGAGTTTTATATCTCAATATGGGAAACAAGCAAAGACAGTTAAATAACAATTTTGCACATTATATATATTTATTATACCATATATACATAAAAGAATATTCTTCCAAAAAATGTTCTCTCACCTCCTTATCTCTCTCTCTCAGTGCTTCTTTACTTTCCTCTAACAAATACATTTATCATTTAATATCTATTTCTAGCGGTCATTATTAATACCTACTTAAAAGGAGCTATTTTCATTAAGCTGATATACTTTAAGCTGGTCTTCAGTGACCCAACAAACGACTTTTCTTGAGTGGTCCCAACCCTTTTTAAAGATATCGTATTTTATCCTCATCCAAAACCTACTCTCTACTACTACCCCTTAACTCTAATCTCTCTAAATATCCCACTAAATAGATTTCTCTACTCTCATCATTTCACCTCACTACATCTTATCGGTTTCTCTATCTAACCTTTTCCTGAAGTAGAATGTCTATAAAATTAGGATTTTTGTGAGGATAATTACAAATAGTAAATCCTATTATATTGGGATATCGCGGATGGATTTTAGGATAAGGATTTATTAAGGAAATTGAAGTAAATTTCTCCTCAAGAATACTTGTGAAGTATTATGCATTCAAGACTTTATTTCATACATCTGGCCTCCAACTTATATCTGATCAAAATGTCAATTCCGGTTACGTTACATATAAATAGAGATATAAAATAGATACGTGAGAATTTATGTTATTTTTGAGATAATTATTAAATTATTTAATATCATAAACATAAACGGTAGTTTGCATTATAGATTTCTCAAAATATTTATATAGTGAAATAATATTATACAATTATAATTATATTTATTATAATTTATATTAATATTAATATATTATATATATATATATATATAATATGATATATATTATAATATAGTGTAATATATACTTTTATATATATTTATATATATAATTATATATGATTTTTTAGATTCAATTTATATTATATATATATATATATTAATATAATATAATTTTATATTATAATATATCCATTAATTATATTATATATATATATAATATATATATATTAATATTCATCTTTATATAAATTAATATATAATATATATATTTTATATATATATTATATATATTAATATTATTATATATAAATATAATTATATTAATAATATATATATATATATATATATATATTATTTATAATTAATTATATTATTAATTATATATAAATTACATATTTAATGATATATATATATATATATATAATATAAATATATATATATATTAATATAATTAATTAAATATATTTTAATATTAATTATAATTATATATTATATAATAATTATTATTATAATATATATATATATATAATATATAAATTATTTAATTATGTATCTCATATAATTACTGTGAATTTATACATTGAAAAGAGTTAGTTAAGCTAGATTGAGGATGCCTAATATATTATAGCTCAAATCAAATATATAATATTACAATTTTATTTTAACTCTAAAATTATATTCAAACACATACATATTTATTATTTATATATATGATAGTATACAAATCTCCGCTATTTTTACCATTATTACATAACGACGATGAAGTTACGCCCTTATTTTAATTAAATTTTTTATAAATAAATATTACACTTTATTATTATTTATATCATATTTTTAATACATGAGATCTTATTATTAATTGTTTTATAATTATTAATGTTATTTCATTCATTATTAGATACCAATTTCACAAATAGTTTATAAAGAATTTTATCTGTAACCTTATTTATAATATTATGGGTAATAAGATTTGAGTACTCCTATTTATTTTATCTTATAATATTTTATCTTTATATCGCTGCTAAGTAGCTAACATGTATTGAAGCACTGATTATTTTAATAGGTTAGATCACCTCTGATCTATTATATATAATATATATATTATAATATTTATATACTTATTTATATATTATTATATATATATATATAGGTAATTAATTATATATATAATTTATATATATTATTATATAATATATATATTTATATATCTATAATAGTATTAAATATATATTATTATATATTAAGTTATTGATTAAGTGTATATTATATTATATTATATATAGTATTTAATTTATATATATTAAATTAATGAAATATTTAATATTAATATAATTCTATATATATATATATTATATATATCATATATATATATATATATTATAATATATATATATTAATATTATATATATATATATTATATTATTATATATAGATGTTTGAGTATGATATATATTTATGATGGTTACTTATATTATATTGACAAAGAGTAGGGAGTAGGATGCAACCGCGCTTTAATCCGATAATTGATTATATCATGTTTCGCGTTAAGCTCCTCTTAATCGTTAACTAAAAACTATTACTGTTGGCATATGAATCTATGGACGTTTGACGCTCGGTGTATAAAGATAGGTAGACTGCAGAGTGTAAACGTTAATGTATGTAGCTGTTTGTATACGTAATGATACGCTGCATTCAGAAGATATAATAAAGGAAACTTAGTAATGAAATATTAGTATAATTTATTTCTTTTATAGACATTCCACTACAATATTAGTAATTAGTGAGGTAGTGAAAGCTTCCTAGTGCAGACTTATTGAAATGAATTCTCTAATGTCTTTTTGACTCTTAGACAATTCTTTTGTGCCACGCATTAGAGGAGCTTGCAAAGAGGATAGGCGTTCTAAAGTATGGATATCAGCTGTAATAATACTAACACGCTTAATTAAGTAATAGAAGATTTATACATTCTTTTGAACCATACATGAATGTGATAATTGGCTCACGATATTACTGTATGTTTTATAGATACTACTCGGAATTTATTATGTTATTTTGTGCTATGGTCTTTTTTTTCATTGTGTTATTTGATATTTACATTGGTATTATTATATTTATGAATTCTGATATGTTTTCACGTAGTTAGTTGTAAAATGAAAAGCATGTATTACTCAATAGTGACGTTTTTATCAAGGAATATGTAAATACGTAATTAATGATCTCATTTGTATAAAGCGGGGCCAACGAGTGTCACTTCTTTTGTTCCTTTTAGCGTAACCACACAGTATAGAGATGAGAATAACTTGGCATATAGGCATATAAACATGTTATAACACATTTGATAAATCGGATATGTGATAAGTGTAAGAATTATTAAGACTTGGTGAGTTTATGTAAAATTGATATAATAAATTTTGGTGATGTGTATGTAAAGAAATGTCTGATATTCTATATGTCACACTCAAAATCTGATTAAGAAGAATGATTTTTGAGTGAGACGTGCGTATAAATTAATGGAGCGAACCAGTGGTGGAGAGTGAGATATATTTTAACGTCGGGTTAACGTGTTAAGTTCACGTGAATGTTAACTGTCGTGTATGATAGTGCTCATTGTAGCTGTTATTCCCCTTTTTGTTTGTTTTGTCGGAAAATTTTTTCAAACGAAAGCGGTTAAAGTTAATAGAAGCAAATAACGAGTTAATTACTGGATTAACGGCTTTAACGCGTTAATCCTACCTTTTGTATATATGAATTACATAATATTTTTTTAGTATTATGTATATACTTTATATTATATATATATATATTTATATATTACTATATATATATATAATATATATATATACTATTTATATATATATCCTATATATATTATATTTATATATTTATATATATGATATATATGACAGTTGTCATACTACTTACGGGCAGAGCCGTTTCGCAGTGAGTGAAGGGGTGTTTCACGGGAGTCTCCTGCTAAAATTTCATCGCTCTTTTATGCGTGTGCGAATAATTACAACTCTCACACAGTATGTACAGTGTAACAGGACCGCAGGCTTTAAAGTGAGGGAGATTACATTCAGCCAGGAATCCACAGAAGCATTTGGCATAGATATGAATATCCGACAGAACAGAGGTGGCATGGAAGAAGTAAGCACCACACGAACTAGCCTGGAGTTACCCAATATCTACAGAAACCGTGCGCAGACACAGTAACCCCCTTTGTGGCTACGAGGGCGTCTTAAAGAAGGCATGGTGGTACGCGAGTGGCAATTTCCCTCAAACACCTCCGCTGCGTGTAAGAGTATAGAATCAAGGAGATATAAAATGGCTCCTACATCAGCAGCCGCAAAGACAGAGGGCTCAATCAGAGTGAACTTTAACCGCTAACCGAGAACAGTTTATAAGCGGTTTTTGTCCTTTTGACTCGACCCTGTTCCAAAAGACTCGGGCTGTGAAACCATAGCACTCGCCCCCTCCCAAATATGAGAGATGTACAACATACAAGGGCGGATGAGACCGTTGTATAGCTGGAGTACCTGAGAAGAAGAAAAAAATCTTCGTGCGCCAGTGTCTAATAACGATACTCTTTCACTCATGTTTCTTGCAGCCGTCCTGTGAAAAACAGTTAATAGTATGATGTAGAGGCTTCTCGCTAGACATTTTTTTGTTTTAGTTAAGACCTACAGGATGTTTAATATTATCAATCAGGTAGAGAGAAGTCGGAAGTAGAAAGACGAGAAAGATATAGGAAAGTTAGGAGGTGGGTTTTTTAGAGTGGGAGATTTGTGTGATGTGATATTTTTTAAAGTACGTAGAATTTCACAAGGGTTGAAGACTGACCGAGAGAGAAGAAAAATCTATCCATGATCACGCACGAGAATACAGAATACGGAATAAGATTAAGATGATCAGGCAATCTAGAAGTAAAGAATAGAGAGTGAGCAGAATTGAATGAAGTTGAAGTAATGTAAGGGTCGGAGTCATTGTGGCATACGGTATAGAAAATCAGATAATCAGAGTGAGGAAGTATCATAAATAATGAAAGTCAGGCAAATATATTTTTTAATGTGTATGCGCCACTAGAGACAGAACCCTGAGGCACATCGACTATTTTGACAGAAGAAAGAAGAGATAGTCTCTCCATCAACACAGCCGATATTGAGCGACTTTGAAAGAAAAGCTAGACATAAGTAAGGAGAGAGAGAGAAAGGAAACAATAAGACAAGGAGAAGCTTGGAGAGAGGAGTGAGACTAGTGTTGCAATTATCCCCGGTCAATCATGCCTTGAGAAGAGTGTATTCAAGTCATCGCCACGCACAAGTCTTCCGTAGTTTCCTATAGGGCGGAAAACCATATAACATGTGGTTAAATAGGAAAGTAATATCACCAGTAGACTCGAGTCGAACTGCCATAACTGGCGATCTCGCGATAGAATTAGTAATGAGATTGGTCAAGATGGCTACAATGAAGTGAGATTAAGAAGGGTTCAAAGATCTTAGATAGAATACAGGTAAGTAGCTATAGGGCGATAGTTGGCAGGATCAGAGCGGGCTCTCGCTTTTTCGAATAGGTTGGCAGTGCGTGCTTCCACAATGAGGGAAGTGTTTAGTATTGTGAGTATATCAGCACTAGAGAATATAGTTGAACGAAGGGGGGGATAGCACGGAAGCAACACTCTCCTCTTACAAAACTCAGGGAAAGAATGCCATCCGGGCCCCCCGCCTTCCTAACGTTCATAGACTTCAGGAGTCCATGCACCCGATCAAATGTAATCCCAGGCAAAGACATAGGACACCTAGAGGAGAAGGTGGAGGAGGCGGAATGCCAGAATCGTCCAGGGTTGAATTAGAGAAAAATAGGAGACCGAAGAGATTGGCCTTTTCAGTTGAAAGTTTAGCAAACAGAGATCAGATTGTAATAAGAGGACGAAAAGGCTAGAATTTAAGGAAGTTGTTGGAGATGTTTTGACAGAAGGCCAGATACGATTTGTTCAGTAGGAGAAAACCAAAGAGGTTAGGCGCACTTTCGTTTGATGAAAGCCAGCTTTTGCTCGTCGAAGAGTATCCGTGCAACGATTTCTGCAAAATAAAAAATAGAAAGAGTGATAGGAGATTGAGAAATTTATTCACTCCCGATAAGCCCGTCCTCACTGCCTGAATCACCAGAGAACAGCACGTATCCGAACCATGTGAATTATGAGCGAGAGAAAGATTATAGTAGTCAGAAGAAGGAATGTAAAACCTGCTCATATAGGCCGTCAACAGATTTTCAGCTCCCACGCTAGCTGGTAGAAGCCGATAGTGTCCCATCCAAGAGTCAAAGCACGTCATCCAATTTAGGTTAGCGTAGAAGTTGAACGCCAGGGCCCCCCAATCAGCCGATCAAAGTGCCAGAAAAAAACGCATAGAACAGGATGGAGCTGTTGGAGAGAAATTTATTGTAAGTTAGGGCCAGATATACAGGTTGTGTCAGATTTACCTATAGGAAGCAAAGGAGGGTGTGTATTTCATACGAGAGAAGGACTAGTGGTGAACATAGGTCAAGTGGTGTTCAAGAATTGGTTGGGACGATTCCGGAAATGTGTGTATGTTCTTTGATTAGTTGCTCCAGATCAGGAGTGTCAAACACGCGGGCCAACATCTTTCCCCATGCGGGCACACACATTGACAATGCAATTTAAAAAAATTTCCAAGATAATTTATTTTTGAACTTTATCAATTATTAATCAATTATATATATATATATATATATATATATATTATGCTATATTATTGTATATATATTAACCTATATATATATACTATATATATATATATAATTATATATATATATATATATATTTTATATATATATTAATATAAATATATTAATATATTATAATATAATATTATATTATATATATATATATATATATATATATATATATATATATGTATATATTAATAATATATATATAATATTTATAATATATATATATATATATAATATATATATATATATATATATACTATATTTATAATATATATATATACATATATATATAATATATTATATATATACTATATATATATATATAACTATATATATATAATATATATATATATATACTATATATATATATATACTATATATATATAATTTAATATATATATTATATATATATATATATATATATATATATATATATTAATTATATATATATATTAATACTATATATAATAATATAATATATATATATATATATATATATAATATATTATATAATAATTATATATATATATATATATACTATATACTTACTATATATATAGTATATATATATATATATATATATATAATATATAATATATATATATATATATTATATACAATATATATATAATATATATATATATATATATAATATATAATATATATAATATTATATATTTATATATATATACTATATATATATATCATATATATTATATATATATATATATATATATAATATATATAATATATATATATATATATATATATATTATGGTATATAATATATATATATATAATATATAAGCTAATATCATATATATATAAATAATTATATATTATATATTATATATATATATATATATAAATATATATAGTATTAATAATAATTAATATATATCATATATTAAAAGTATAAATATAATATATTATATATAAAAATAATATATATAAAAATTTATATATAATGGATATAATATATATTTGCGGCCCACGAGGACTGTTTTGTAGTCACAGTGTGGCACTCCCCATCGGTAATGAGTTTGACCTCCTGCTCCAGCATCGTTGAGAATGCTGTGAATGATCGGCTCCTCCCACCCAAATTCTAGTATTGAAGAGGATCAACCATTCAGTGTTGTGTCTTAAAATCCCCTAAAGGCAAGTGCTAATTTTTTGCTGGGGCTGATCCCAGTTTTTCGCCCACACTAAAAATGGACATAAAATTCTGAATTTTCAGACCGATTTTGACTTATAAACACTAAATATGTAAGCTTGTTTTTTGCCGCTCTAAAACGACTTGTTTTTTCCGGTGTCTTTTCTGGTAAAGTAGTCATAAGTTATCAGAATTTCAATATTCTTTCAATATTCCAGTTTTTGGACTATTTCATATTACTTTCAGATTTTTTTTGGCGACAATGACTTCAAACTTGAAAATATGCATAGATGCTTCCATGACCTACGTAATTAGGTATACAAGTTTTCGAATTTTTAGTTTGTTGTGTCAGCCGTCTGTCCAATTAAGGTTCCTAAACCGCTTTTTTTTACATTTGAAAAAGTGAACAGTTATATTGAACATACCATTTTTTTCTCCCTCATCGATCAACATCACATTTTCAAGGCTTGTATAATCGGGCAAGATGCATCTTTTTTACTTAGATAATTTTTTTGTATACTCAATAGAAAATTTTTTAAAAATTTTCAGAAACATTTTTTTTTTGAAATTATGTAATTCAAATTGAAAACTATTACATATTCAAAGAAATTATCTAATTAAAAAATGCATTGCCGACTCTATAAAGGAGGTCCCTGATAAAATTGATGTTTCTTTGATCGGAGGGTGTGAAAAATTGGAAATTATGTCAATTTTTCACTTTTCAAAGAAGAAGAAGAAAATTACTTAAGACTGTCAGGGAAACAAGTGAGGAGCTGCACTGATTGCTCCATGTTATTTTTGATTGAGAAATCGTACTAAAGCTAACCAGCCATATCTTTAAAATAAATTATGAGAGAGAGAAGAAGAGAGAAAATGTTCTAATTTGGAGTTAAAGCAATAGAAAAATTTAGGTTGAGTTAGGAGACAAATATACAGATATTTATATTTAGTTGACAATGATCCCCTGAAAACCATGAGATAAAATATGCGTTCAAGACATAATTCAAATGACCTCCACATCCAGAGAAGAGAGAATAAACATCATCAATGCGAAAATAAACTCAGCAATGGTCTTTTGCAAAAAAAAATTAATGATAAAAATAGCAAAATGACACAGATAGTAGGGTTTGCTATCTGAATGTTCAATCAACTTAGTTACGGTTGAGAAGGTCTGAGAGGATAAAAGAGGAAAGATGATATTTAACGAAATTGATATTTCATGCTGGAGGTTGTCAACTCCTAAGATGTAAGGGAGGAAGGGAGGAAGGGAGGAAAAGCGAATAAAAAGCTATTTTTTATGGCTTGCAGGCGGTCTCTCTTGGCCTCTAAGAGGCTAGTTTTTTATGTTTCCATTTTTAATATTTTCAAAAGGAGTGTTGTATAATTGTTTGCGGTTTGCGAATAAAGGAGAGTCTACCATGTAGGGAGAATGATATATATATATATATATAATATATATATATACATTATATAATTATATATCTAATATATAGTACATTATAATATATAATATATATATATCTCTATACTAAATATATCCTATATAATATAAATATACTATATATAATAAATATATATAATAAATAAATAAGATAATAAATAAATAATAATAATAATAATATAAAAATATAATATATATATAAAAAATAATAAAAATAAATATATTAGTAAAAACAATATAAAAAATAATAAATGTGAATATAAGTCACAAAATATAAATATAAATAAAAGACTGAAAAAAACAAAAAAAAATAATATAAATAAATGAAAATAAAATAAAATAAATATTATACCAAATGATAAAAAAATAATAAATAAATAATATAATAAATATATAAATTATAAAATAATATATAAATAAATAAGATAAATAAAAAAATATAATAAAAACAAAAATAAAAAAAAAAAAACCCAATGTAATATATATATAATATATATATATATATAATATATATATAATAGGCTTACAATATCAGACTTTATATAGTATATATAACTATATTATATATATAATATATATAATATATATAATATATTATATATATATATATATGATCTATATATATTATATATACGTAGCTTAGGATATATATATATATTATATAATATAATAATTAATTTAATTTTATAAATATAAAATAATTTGTTTTTAAATATATAAATTAAAATATAATAATATATATATATTTATATATTATTATAATATTATATATTATATATATATATATATAGTCATTATAATATATAACATAGGTAACAATATATATATATATTATTTATATATATGTATATATATATATATATATATAAAGATATATATTAGAATATATATATTATATATATTATAATATATCATTATAATATATTTTAGTACATATATAGAGCTATCCTACTATATATAATATATAATATTATATATATATATATATTATATATATATATATATTATAATATATATATCTATAATATATTTTATATATGAAATAATATTTTATTATAAGTATTATATATATATATATATATATATATATATTATATATATATAAGTATTTATAATATTAAATAATTAAAATTTATTTAAACTTGTTATAATAGTATATATATATATATATATAATAATATAATATTCTTAATATATATATATTCTATGTTATTTAGTTATTATATATATATATATATATATATATACAGTATATATATATACAGTATATATATATATATATATATATATATATATATAATATATCTATATTATATATACTAATTATATATATATAACTATATATATATTAATATATATATTATATATAATATATATAATACTATATATATAATATATATACAGTTATATATATATATATATATTAGTATATATAATATAAATATATATATATATATACTATCTATATAAATATATATATATAATTATATATATATATATATTATATATAATATATATTATATATATGCTATATATAGTACGTATATATCTAAATATAATAGATATTATATAATATATATATATATATTAGATAATATATATATATATATCATAATATAATATAAGTATATATATATATAGTGATATAATTAATTATCATTATATAACTCTACTTATTACTACATCTAAATATAATATAAATATAAATATAAATATAATTATAAATATAAATATTAAATTATAAATATAAAAAATATCAATAATAAATATATAAATATAAATATAAATATAAATGTATATATATATATATTATATATATAAGTACGCGTATATATATTAGACTAAGATATATTATAAGTCTATATAATCTATAATATATATATATATATTACTATTATATAATATATATATATACCCTATATACTATTAAAATATATATAGAACTACTTGGAACTATAGTTGCAAGTATTTATACTAGGGTTATTCCACTGGGCATAAAATATTTTAGGGTAAAATTTAAAATTTTAAACGCGCATTAGTAATCGGAAAGAAATTTTGAAAACGGATATTTAGTGTAGCAACTATTAAATACTAATTTTGGGGGACAAAACATTATATTTTAGCTATTTATTCTCTAATGTATCTATATACACTTTCACTTTCAATTTTAAGTTAAAAACAAGGAAACTTTTTTATTTATTTTTTATTTTTTTATTTTATTTTTTTTAAATTACGAAGATTATTGGGGTGGGGAAGCCATGAGTTTTCGTCCAGTGTTACGAATGGACCTTTTTCAAATGGGATGTATCTTCTACAGAGCGATCGCCTACCAACTCTAAGAATTACTGCCAATTTCAACTGAGTTTTAATTGGTTGGCCATTTATTATTTTTAAGATCAGTGAAGTACTTTGAGGAGAGTAATATTGAATTTTGAATTTTATCTAGCTTAAATTCACCTGGTGATTTATTGAAGTTATCTGAGTTATAAATATATATATTGTCATAGCGAAGATCAACCAACTGAGAAGAGATGATATGGACTAAGGTATTTGAAAAGTTTGTTTGAGACCAGATTGCTCAGGTAACAGGAAGTAAGGAAAAGCCCCATATCGTAATGTATACGATTTGATTCGAGAATTCAATTTAAAGGTATTAATTTTTTTATAAGTGAAACTAATAAGCTGTTATGTTTATTCTAGGGGAACTGGTAGTAGGGCGATATCTAGTACTTGAGCCTGGAAAGTTAGAGGTGCAGTTGAGCAACGAAATGTTTCGTATCACCCAGGTGCATCATCCAGGTGTATGAAATAAAGCTGTTTGAAATTAAACACTAAGCAATTGTTGATAGCCACGATAGACTTGCTAAAGGAAATTCTTCTTGGTTTAAAAAATGATAGTAACTTGTGCGCCGCGTAGGAATTATCTCAGTTGTTGCTAATGGTTACGGCGTTTTGCGACAAGACCGCCGTAATGAAGTTTAATATTTAAAGGAGTTGGTTTTTAAAGATTTATATTTGGTTTAGGACCCAAGTGTCACGGTTTACCCTTGTAAGATGTATAATTTGCATACAGAGTTTTTATTTCTACTAGTAAGGGCATTTTCATGCAGGTTTTTATGCGTTATATATGTTTAACTTTAAAATATACAATTGAAGAAAGTTAGTATACTCATTGAGCGTGAGTTGATGCTAACTCGGTCTACTTGTTTATTGAATTTGAAATGAGTATTATATTTCCTGACTTGCATGTATTACTGTTTTATGAATTGCTACTAGGTTTCTTGATTTACTTGTGTTACTTAG
>JABUQX010019867.1:32500-57500 GCA_015478945.1 Trachelipus rathkii
ACCGATTTTAACATAGATAAGATTCATAAAGGTACAGTTAATGTTGTTGTAGTAGATAGGTAATGAAGAAGCAAATTTAGGCTTACAGTATTATCTAGATATGATTTATGCAAGGTAGTGTTTTTTGTGTTAGTAGATAGGTAATTAAGAAAAAGATTTACATATAAAGTATTAGCAATTACCCTTAACAACACATGCTGCTGAAAAAGGGAAAAGAAATCAGGTAGAAGATTTCTGTAAGAAAGATACAAGCAGGAAGCTAGGACATAATTGTCGACAGGTAAAATGGTCGACAAGTCAAATAGTCGACAAAAAGTTGTCGACCCAAATGCTGTCGACCCAAATGCTGTCCACAATTTTGACATTTTTTAAAAAAATGTGTCGACAATTTTGACAGTAAATTTTTTTTTACTATATCGATTAATCGATATATTACTTTCGATATATCATATTTTTTTTTTTTTTTTTTTTTTTTAAAAGAATACCCCAAGGGTATACCGCCCGTTGGTAGAAGAGTCGGGGTCTCTCGGCCTTCGGGGGACCTACGGGGTAGGACTAATTCCCCCCCTCCGGGGAGGGTCTCCGGCCGGAACCCCCGCTCTTTGGTATTTGGGTGTCGCGGGGGTTCCTCCGCCCCTCCCCTACGGGGTATGGAAATCGTCCCCCCCTTCTGTTCCCCGTTGGCTCGAGCCCCCTATTTTGCCGTATATATATATATATGTATATATATATAATATATATATCTTGTCGACGTTTTTGACACCTTCTGAAAATTTATTTAATGATTAATCGATCGATTAATTATCGATTATTTAATCGATTATTTAATGTGTCGACGATTTGGACACATTATGAGAAAATGTTGTCGACCCAAATGCTGTCGACCAAAATCCTGTCGACCAAAATGATGTCGACGTTTTTGACACCTTATGAAAATTCCGAAATTTGCGTGTCGACCATTTTCCCTGTCGAGAATTATGTATAGTTCCCACAAGCAGAATGAAATTATGTAACAGAAAGTGAAAATGTTACAGTATTGTTTTAAAATAGATTTGACACTTTTGGTAAATCATAAAAAAAGAAGACTAACACCTGATATATGAGTAAACAAGTAAAAAAAGAGTTTGATGCAAATGAAAATGAAAGACATTTCCTCTCTTAAGTTAAGTCACCACTTCTTGCTACTAGAAATAAAAGTATTTGACAAGTTACCGTTTATCCATCTTCAAAAACTTTGATTGTGGCTGATGGTAAGTGGTAACTGTCAGATATTTTCAATGTCAATTTCTATAGGAAATATAGACAGAAAAGCGTATTGAAATAAAAATGTTTGAATTGTAGCAGAAGGATTAGACGTTTTGAGAACGTCGACGGGAACTACAACGAAATGGTGTCAATTTCAAGGAATATAAAAGAAGTAAAACTACACAGTAAGTTTATTAACCATTATATATATATATATATATATATATATATATATATATATATATATATATATATATATAATATATATATATATATATATATATTTATTTATATATATATATATATATATCATATATATATATACAAAAATACACAAATATATCTTATATCATATACTATTTATATATATATATATATATATATATATATATATATATATATATATTAAAGGGGTCAAAATTTAGAAACCGTATTCCACAACCTGCACTGAGTTTAGTACAGAAAACTATGTGATACGCTGAAATATTTTGATTATGCAACCCCCCTACCCTTCGCATAACCCCTCCTTATAATATGAATTAGAAATATAACATAGGATACTGAAATTATATTTATCTTTATACTTTAATATTATAATGTATTATATATTAATATATTAGTTTATTATAGAAAGCTTTGTGATATACTGAAATATTTTTATTGGCTATGCAATTCCCCCTACCCCTTGAAGGGTCACTCCCCCTGCAATATGAATAAGAATTATGACATAGGATACTAATATCATAATTTTTCATACTTTAATATTATAATATATTATAAAAATACAAATACTGGCATTTTATATTTAATATTATATTAATACTGTATTATTATTAATTTAATATTGTATACTAGAATCAAGTACTAGCATTTTACATTTATTATTACAATGGTGTTCTATAACTATTTTCATTGGTATTTAGACTGGAAAGTTGGCATAGTTTCTCTAGAGTCTTCAACATTCAATATACATGTATGGCGGTTTTGATAACCAATCATGTTTTCTGAGGCCTTAGTGAGGAAGCTAATTGCTCGTTCAACCCCTTGGGTGTGACAAGGAATCAAAGGAAGATCAAGTGGGTTTGTTTTAGTCCAAAGTAGATCATCATTAGAATGGTCTTGTAAGAGTGGTGGGGAGGTTATTATCTCTTTGTCCCAGCCAATCATGTCGGTATAGTTAGTAGCCTTGAAATTAATATTAGTTGGAAGTTCAAAGCTTCTCATTTTTCCCCTTTTTCTTGCATTTATAATACGATGGTATGCAGTTTTCCTAATCTCTACCCTTGGATCCGTGATCATGGCGAGCAAGATATTTTCAGGATGAGCAAAGTATACATTGTTGCTGAGAACATTCTCTATAATTTCACGATGTTCTTTACTTTGTTTTCTGATGAGGGATAATAGGTAATAAAAATTCATAGCCCCTTCTGTAGCTTTCGGGTGCGATTTAATCCAAAACCAACCAGGAGCATATACTTCAATATGATCTTAACTAAGTCCTGGAGATTTTTTGTCTAGATTTGGTGTAAAAACATATAATCTTAAGTTTCTATTTGCTCTTGTGAGCCATTTTGCATGATGAAAAAAAAGCTCCAGGAGATTTTAAAGATAAATGTTATGATTTTTTGCCGGATTTAATTCCAGTGCATATTTCATAGAGATATGCCTGGTCACCACTAAGGTCTCTAGCTATTTCTTCAGGAACTTCAAGTTCACAATGCACAGGCACAAAATCAGTTATTTACAATTGTCTTAAATCCCATTTGTATTTTGTTTCCAATCCAGCCTTTGAAACTCTTTGGGCCAGTCATTTTACCATCAATCATTTCAAAAATATGTCTAAAATGTAATTCATTAGCATGAAGAAGACATATTAGCTATTGGACAGTCCTCTCAATGTATATTTCAATTAATTTTATTACACCACAAACATGGCCAGTATTTACAGGAGCACCATCGCATAACATTGCTTTAAGTGACGGAGAACTATCAGAGTCAACTAGAAATGTTATTAATTCATCTGCTATGCATCGAGCACTTCCGTGTGAGGAGTGATGTGATCTACGTATACATTACCTGACTCTTTAAAAATAACGCAATGCTCCTCAATTTCCATTCCTGTGTGTGTTTTAGTTTGATCTTTTCTTTCATCGAAGCGAACGCACTCAATTCTTGGGTTCTGCAGCTTATGTTGAATCTGCTTTCTCGATCCAACTCTTTCTTTCTCTCTCTACTTTTTCTATCAAGCATATTGCTGGCATTTAAAATCCCCATATCTTCCAAGGCAGCATTTACAATGGCAGCCGTATCTCTATAACTTACGCGGAATCTCTTCTCTCGGCTGTCACAGACAATTTATTATACAAAATTCTATTTTGATTATGTTCTTATAACTCAGCATCTGGAACAAAAGATAGATCACTCTTTTCATCCGTATCACTATTTTCGTTAACAATGTCTGAAGAATCATATTCAGTAACTGTAAGTAAACTATCAGCAACACTAGAACATTTCACCATCCTGCTTTCAAGCTTTTCACATCTTTCTTGAGTTGCTTTATCTATTGACCAAAGCTGATTAATTCGTTTCTTTTCACCAACAAATGCATACTCAATCATTGGAATTCTTATTTCACATCGGCAATCTCTTCGGTTAATTGCCTTATCATAGCAGGTACACGTACATATATCGAACATCTCTTCATATGCCTTACGTTTATTCATGTAAGCATCATATCTTTGTTTAATAGAAACTTTATTTAGATTACTAGCAGAAACGATCAACCTTTCAACTTTCATAGCAATGGCCTCAAATGATTTATGAGGAAATGAAAAAAGATCTCAAATGCCTTCGATATATTTTGCTACAATCCTATAACATTCCTTTGATGTTGATGTTCCCTTTGATTTAATTTCTTTATTATTTCTTACAAATAAGTAATGACGAAAAACATCAGTTTTTGAAGGTGTCATCAAGGTTGGTATAAGTGTAGGCTGGCCAAAGAAGAATTATGAGTTTTGCCTCTTGACATCTTTATAAAATGTCTTCTTACAAAATTATTGCAGTAAATGATTCTTTGTGATATATTTATTACAATATCATTACAATCGTTTCATAATATAAAACGGAATTGCAATGAAATATTATCTGAAAAAATTGAAAGAAAGTTAGCTTCAATAATATTTAAATCTAATACATTTAAACATAAGTGAAGCTACTTTTTTAATAATTTTGATTTATTATATCTTTCCTAAATAATCACATTTTATGCTTGTTTTAGATTTTGCCCAAGTTCATAGTTTATAAAATTAAAAAAATAAATGAGCACAAAGATAAATTTATAATTTATTAGACCTGATTCTCCTTTATGTAATTCTGAACACCCAGATAGCAGAAGGAGGGGGTATGCGAGGAGTATGGGGGTCGCATATATTGCAATTTTTAATATACTGTATCATTGAGAACCATATTAAATTAAAAAAATAGATGAGCACAAGGACAAATTTATAATTTATTAGCCCTGATTCTCCTTTATGTAATTCTGAACACCCAGATAGCAGAATGGGGGGGTATGCGAGGGGTAGGGGGGTCGCATATATTCCAATTTTTAATATATCATTGAGAACCATATTCCGAACTACATGCATAGTGTGGAATAAAGAAAATAAAAATTTACATATCTTTCGACCCCCTAATTATTTATAATAATTATAATATATAATATATAAATATATATATATAATATAATAATATATATATATATATATATATATTAACATAGCATAATATAATATATATATATATAATAATAACTTATGCTAGCCAATATATATGTAACAATAACAACATAACCCAGCATAATATATCTGCAACCTTAACATATATAATATATATAACTTAGCCTTAATATATATATATTTTACATGATAACACCACTCACCACTCACGGGCAATACCCTTTTTAAAAGAAGTTTTGTCAAAAAAAACAAACAAATAAAAAGAAGAAAAGAAATTACCATTTACTTATAGAAAAAGAAAAATTAAAATAAATGGAAAGTAAACCCACCCTGACCCTTGCCTAACGCAATTCCCTCAGGTGGGCGCAGACGCGAGACTTAAATAGAGGAAGATTAAATATTGCGGGGAGGAAAATAAAGAAGGCAAGGAGTTCCATAAAAGAGAGATGTGGCTGGAAGAAGGAGGTACCACTACGAGTGATCGGAAGCACCACAATATTCACACAATTTTCATGAGAGAACAAGGCACCTCTTTTGTTACAGAGGGCGACAGTGGTGGAGGAATGAAGGAAGCCAATCCCATAAGCAACCTGATAAGTACCCTGGAAGATTAAGCACCCTGTCTACTCAGCAGAGAAAAGTAGTGTCAAAAAGGGTCAAGTCATCTGGGTTATGCCTGCATTTGTCTTGTTCAACCTATCCAGAAGGGGGACCAGGATCTTAGATGTGGGAACAGTATTCCATACAGGGGGCGAAATAAGATCTTTATATAACTGGAGTATCTGAGCAGGAAAAAATTTTATATATATATATATATATATATATATATATATATATTTATATATATATATATATATATATATATATAAATAATTTATATAACCAAGATATTTAATATCTTACTCAACATATATATATATATATATACTGTATATCCTTTTCTAACTGTAGCAACCAATATATATATATATATATTATATGATTATGCAAACCAATATATATATGTATATATATATATATATATGTATAATAATAATAATAATAATATATATATATATATATATGCTATATATACTTTCTTCTTCTTCAATATAATAATAATAATATGTATATAATATATAATATATATATATATTAATATAGGATTTAATATATTAATAATACATAATAATAATATATATATATATATATATGTATAATATATATAATAACTTCTTCTTTATATATATATATAACTAATAATAATATATATATATATATATATATATATATATATGGTTTAAAAAGTAATCGGAAAAGGATTGCAAATGCTTTATGCCATTTCATTTTACACTGATTTTGACACACGCCGTCCTCATTTCTTCATTAACCAAATGTAACTTTAATAAGCTTGAAAATTTCGTCGATATTTGAGGGAAAAACTTTCAAAACAGGCAGCACATTTTTAATATGCTTAAGAGCATCAGCGATCACCAATGATGGAGAGTGCAACCATGTACTGCGCTTTAAACATTTTAAAGCATTTATGGTATGTCTTAGTTTCCATTACTTTAAAATTAACAGGTTCCAACTTAGGATCAGACTTCAAACCCCTTCAGTTTACAGAACTTATTCCCTCTAGTTCCGCCCCTTTTCTTTTTTTTGCTCCAGTTCAGGCAGCGGAAGCACCAAAAATATTTCTCCACTTCCGGCTCTGTATTAGACCTTGCCCGTATTAAACTTTGTTGTTCTATGGCTCCAGCCCCAACCACTCAACACCTAAAACATAATTTAATAAAATGTTATAAAAGAAAATGAAAAACTTTTATTAAGAAACTATCTCAAAGCTTTATTTCATGCTCTAAGTATTTAAATAATCCAGAGGGTATTTATCAGTAATTGAATACATTTAACATGTTTTATATTGTCCCACAATCTTGATCTTACCTTGACACCTTTTTAAAATTATATAAATTATCAAATGAAGGAAAAAGAAATTCAAACAGAAATTTTACTTCAGTTCTTCTGTTTCATTATCTTAAAATAATAATATGGGTGGTGATGCTCTTTTATTCTTTGGTAATGCTCTTTTATTCTTTGCTGATGCTCTTTTATTCTTTGGTGATGCTCTTTCATTCCTTGGTGGAGCTCTTTTATTCTTTGGTGATACTCTTTTTATTCTTTGGTGATGTTTTATATTCTTTGGTGATGATTTTTTATTCTTTGGTGATGCTCTTTTATTCTTTGGTGATGATCTTTCATTCCTTTGTGGTGCTCTTTTGTTCTTTGGTGATGCACTTTTAGTCTCTAATGATGCTCTTTTATTCTTCGGTGATACTCTTTTATTCTTTGATGATGCTTTTTTATTCTCTGATGATATTCTTTCTTTTTTCCTTGGGATGCTCTTTTATTCTTTGGTGATGCTCTTTTTTTTCATTGGTGGTGCTCTTTTATCTTTGGTGATGCTCTTTTATTCTTTAGTGATGCTCTTTAATTATTTGGTGATGTTCTTTAATTCTTTGGTGCTCTTTTATTCTTTAGTAATACTCTTTTATTCTTTCACACAAAATAATATTTAAATAAGTTAAAAAATTTATTCTAAAACCATAATTTGGTTAAAATGCTTCGACAAAAAACTACATATTTCAAGGTCAGTTTTAGTAGTTTTTAAACTATCAAATTAGCAGTCAGCTGAAGCCGGTTCTCACCGGTTCACTCGAATTGGTTGTTAATTTTTTTTAGGAAAGCGAAGCGGTAGTTAAATCTTTTGTCTATTTGGTTAAAAATTAAAACGAACGGGCAGTTAACATTTGTGACTAAGGAGAAAACCGGTTGTTAAAATATTGCCTTCTCACAGCTGCATTGAATGAATCTAGATTAGCAATAATTATATTTCATTGAAGGTTACATAATACCGGATGCGATATTTTCATTTCATTTTTAAATTGAAAACATTCGAAAAAATTTTAAATGAAAAGAAGAATACGAGTTTAATTTAATCAAAAAACATTTTAAATAAAACTCTTAATGAATCACTCGAATTTAGATTTAAATATAAGATAATCAAAGGAAGCAAGAGGGGCTTAACAATCTATGGAAGCGCACATGGTGGAAAAGTTTTTAAAAAAATCTTCTTTCTTGAGTTTAATAATCTTTAAAATAATCATTGGAACGAGAAATTAGCCTCTCTAACTTCTAGACTTCTTTTTCAAGATTTGGAAAGTGGTGTAGGATAAGTTTAAAAAGCTTATCTTCGGCTCTATAACTATGAAATTAATTAACAGTAGTGAAATTAAGATATTACTCATAATGTGGTAAGTTTAGGTAGACGAGAAATAAATAAAATAAATTCCATTAAATTTTAGATTATACAGAATATATGAGCCAGCAGAATTAAGAGATAATAAAAGAAGAGCCTGAAGGAATTGTAGATTGAAAGGTGTGCCGAGTAGTGTGCCAAAAATAATCGATATGTTCAAGATCATAATGAATGTAATAAAAAGAAGAGTTTAGAAGTACACCTTCTTAATCACACTAATATAAAATTATTTAAATGTTCTGAGTGTAACTATAAGATGGGAAAATAAAAACATATAATATTATTATTTTTTAAATTGTTACCTTTTAAATATGTTTAATATCATTGAAGATTCATAGAAAATGGTTTATACGGTCTATCTTTGTAACGCTAATCGAAACTAGATGTGTTTTTTACATAATAACAGCGGAGTAACGGACTCGTTACTTTTATATATACACTCTCACATGTAACGCTCCTCATAAGTTGGGTTATTGTTTCACTATTGTTCATGATAATTTTAGTTGCCAGTTCAAGTATAATTTGACAATTAAAGCCTTGTCTATATAGATTAGCATGAGATTAATTTTCTTACTTGTTTTACGACAATATTTGAAACAAGCACGAAAACTCAAAATTACTATGTTAAAGACAAGACTAGTAATAATTCACTTTATTAACTATTATTGGTTAAAAACATAATAAATTATAAATATAATGAGAATATAGTTAAAAAAAGATCAATCAGCAAATAATAAATTTAAAATAATAAAATACAAAATAATATAACAAAATTATATGAAGAAGAAGAAAGAAGAAAGAAGAAAGAAGAAGAATAGAAGATAATACGTAGCATGCATGCGAGAAGCACAGCAGAGAGAGGAAGGAAGGGAAAAAAGAGAGAGATGTAATAGAATATATAGTAGATATTATTTTCTCACTAATTGGTATGATTTATAATTTTGAATAATACCTCACTAGTAATCAATTGTCATTAGTTAAATTATATAGGATCGAAAGGATTATATATTATAATGATTCCGCGGTAAGGATAAGTTGGGCTAGTTCAGCACATTCAAGAAAGGAACGTCGTAAATATGTGAGACGACCTACAAGTAACTCGCACTAGGGTCAAGAGACATAAACAGGGAGATACTGTACACTAGAGGAGCTATTTTTTATATAACATATGATGATAGAGAAAACCGTATTGGAGATCAAGTTATCAATACACACTCTCGTTTTTTTTATGTATATATATCTATAGTTCGTATTAATGTTAACGAAGTGAAATATGGAGATGTACTAACTTGAGATTGTACTACACCTCTGTAATTAAATTTGTAACAATAGATTTTATATTAATATATATATATATATATTTATTATATATGATTAATATATATAATATATAATAATATATATATATATTATATATTAAATAATATATATATATCATATATATTATATAATATTATATATATTAATATATATATATATATTATATATATATAATATATTAATTATATATATATGATATATATAATATATATATATATATATATATATTAAGTGTGTTAGTGTAGTGAGTGCTGATGTGTTGACTGAACTACAAAGGTTCGACCACAATGCTTAATAATAAACAAGATGTAATAAAATGCTTCTTTCATTCTCACAATATACTTAGTTTAACCTCTACAGAATCCTAACCCTATTCATTTTATTTAGGGCGATCTGTAGCTCTTAACGAGGAGTGTGCCACAAAGTGTTCTCGCTGGTAAACACTCTGTGATCCTTACACAGCCAGATGGTAAATGACATAGAATAATGTGCAGAATTATAGATTAATCTACCTGACACACTCCTCTCCTCTCCGGGTAGTCGACCGATACTTCCATGAAATCTAACATTCTGTACGCCGCTTTCTGAGTGAAAAATTCTGAGTGGATCATTTATACCGACCGTGGGTTCTCCATTTTACCTTGCTCGGGTACAATAATCGCATGAACCATACATTCTGGCAAAATTGGTTTTGACCGCAGTTTGACCACTGGCAATAACAATTATCCAGCTCGTTGACTTCTCCTGATCTTGCTCTGTTTTCGACATGTTATTGCCACCAGTTTCTTGATTCACATAATGAACTATCTTTAGAGTCAATACTTAAGTTACCCAGAATCAATAGTTGCCTATTACTTGTTTCATGCCTTTATAAATATTTTCACTCTGAAACATTACCCTACTTATTTTCCTCACGATCTCCTGGATGTAAATATATATAAGTAAGACGCATCGAAGATAAACTATATTTAACTCTTTAAGGCAGGGCCCAATTTTTTAGACTATAGCAGCACCCTAATTTCAGCACCCCACTCTAAAATAAATGACATAAATTATTTGATTGTCTCTACTCATAATTATGATAAGTTAAGAATATAAGACAAAGCTGTAGTCTTTTTCATAGACCTTTAATAAAACGTTCGTTTAGATGATTTAATTTTGTGTCTATAGTCAATTTATTTCATAATTATTTTATTTTTATAATTAACCTTATTTTTTATTTATATACATATTTTTCTCAATCATTATTGTCAATACAATAATAACAATAATTTATTAATTATTTAGCGAATATATACTTTGACTTTTCAGCATGCTTGTTATGAGTCTTTTTATTACCTAAACAAATTACGCCTATGCAGTTATTAAATTTATATGATCTAGAGTGAGAGCGATATTTATTGGTGCTCTCCGTGCTTAGCTTCTTAATCGCTATTGTACGAATTAATATAAGATACGCTCTACCTATTTTTCTGACGATATTTTTATGGTAAAAATAAAAAGAAAGTCTGGCAGATAATATGGTCGCCAGTGTATATTTCTTTACATTGGCGAGTCCAGGGCATAGAGATATCATCATGAGCTATCTGGTATAGCCCAAGAATGTAGCATCATGGTTTCCATTTGAATAATTTGTATTGTTCACTGTCGACCCTACATTGAGCTTTTGTTACTGTCATGTTTTCGTGGACAATATTAATTTCTCTCTCAATAATGGATATATTTTGTGTAGTTACATTTTTATAAATTTGTACTCGATGATAAATTTTTTATTAAACACTATTATATATGTAAAAGGATATATCTTGCACGATATACAATCCTGTCGAGAGAATTTTATTGGATGTGTTAGATATTCCAAGGGATTAACTGACCCAGATAACTTTATTATCATTATGTATCCAATGCATTTTTTTATATGAATAACTCTTTTATTTTGTTTCGACCAAACCGCGCGCTGTATCAATCAAATGTTCCTCCCAAAACCTGGTCATTACACGAGAGTGCGCCTAGCAGCTTGGACGCGATGCTCGGACTTCTCAACTGGAGCAGCATCGCGAGAGGACCTACCGCAAGCGGTTTGCATGCACTTACACTTCCCACACCTTGCTCCTCGGATGTGAGAGGTCACTTTCCTTGCGAGCCTCCTAGCTGCCATATTGGCTTAGTCTTCGAGGGTTAGTCCGTCGATGGGAGTTTCATTCCAACTCCTACGTAAGACGGCCCTCGCTTCTTTGGTTTCTCGCGTGAGATACTGTGATCTTCCATAACGTTCCACTTCTTGAAAGAAGATGCCTCGCTTCCACAGTGTTCCATAAACAACCAAGACATGTTAACGAGCACTCGGAAGGAAGCCCAACAGATATTTATTGCCTGTCTTTAAAATAACTAATGAACATCTGAATTTCTAAAACAACACACAAATAGTACTATTCACAGTATTATATTAAAAAGTACTAAAATCATGATAATGTAAGACTCATAGCCAATATGGTTACTATATACTTACTGTAAGACAATTATAAGCATTTGAATATCAATCATTAGATTGTCTACTAATCAACCTATACAGCTGTATTAATAAAGAATCACTCAAACCTAATACCAATACCTCTCATGATAGTAATATTGTAGAAATTATTCCTGCTCTTTACTTGAAATCCTTCACTTATAACTCAATTAATCCTTTATCGAATTTTCAAATGTCTCAGCATTCCTAATAGAGAAATTATATATGCCTATAAGCGGATTATAAATGATTATATATGATTTAAAATAAATAGAGTTATAATGATTGTGATAGACCCACTCTCTTTTATTTTAATATATGCCTTCCTGTGCTCCGGAGAGTAGAGAGTTGATAATTAGTAAAGTATTTGTTCATCGACGTGCATTGTAATCTTAATATACTATCATCTCATCAATAATTATTAGGTGATGCTGAATCGTCATAGATTATTTTTATACTTCTCACGTAGGCCTTATATTCATGTAGTTCAAATATAAGACCTTTGAGCTTGAAGTTAATAATATATTGAGATCAAGCCTTAACAAACCCTTAATTATATACATTACTGTTATATATGATTATACTCGTACCAAATGATAGGCGATTTACGTAAATCTTCACTGGAGCTTTCCTGAAATATTGTATAACATGTAAGTGAACCTTAGAAGAGTTTGAATCCGATATGTGATGACTTTATTCTCTATCTCGTAATAGGAATACATCATGTAGCATACATATGATAAATCTTCGCTTCTCAAAACCCATATTCTGCATACTGACATAGATTTCTGTCAGTAGAATATACTATTAAGAATCTTCTTACTGGTCACATTACATTGCATAGACACAGTTTATATAGCATACTCTTAACTTCCTCAAATTACTCTTTTGGCAAAAGGTTCTGCCGTTTACTTATGTAATTGAAATAAGTGAAATACACTTGTTAATTTCCTGTGACTCTCACTCCTCACACTAGATTCCTTGAATCCTGACCTTTCTCTATCTACCAAAATCTAGCCACCCCACTGCCTTGTTAAAGGACATTATTCCTAATCGCATTTAGATTGCAGTTCATGCAATAAGATTACTCGTTTAGTCTTTACTTAGACGGCTCTTAAAACAAAGTTACAGTATCTGGATACTATATTACTGTACTATATTCTCCTATGATCCAGTTAAATACCTATCTCCCATTACTTACTCCCCCTATCATGATATCATAATTTATTATTACGGCCGAATCTTATATCTATTAATTGATTGCCCTCTACCTCACGAATTTCCTTATATTACTCTTAATTAATGGAACTCTTTATAGTCATTTCTTAATATCAGTAATTCGCTCCAGCGCCCTACCTCAAGCTGCTTCAAGAGCTCGCTATAATTCTCTCTCTGATATATATCTCGGTGTACTATCTTTAATAGATTATCGAGAGTACTCGACGGGTGCCTTAGCCTGTCCTTACCACCTCTTCAAGAAAGCAGTATTTAATGTTGATGTCTCCGCCACCGCTCTCACTGTGGAAGCGAGTAATTAGCATGGCAATGAAATCAAGACAGAGTGATGCTCGTAGAGATGCACAGCATCCATTCCTTTGTCGAGGAGAAGATATAAAAATCAGGCTTACGTCCGGGCATTATGTTTTAACTTCTGTTAAAGGATACGTCTGAATCTCTCTTCCATATTGCCGTCTGGACGTTCACTAGATCTTTCTCCTGATTCCGAGGAGATTTACTGTTCACTGGTTTCTCATTGGCAGTAGATAGTCCGAGAGCTCGATAAAATAGTGGCTGGAAACTTAGGAGAGGCTCAAAAAACGGCCTGATATGAGTGATGTCGCTAATACTATCTCCGCTAGCTCGAGAGAAGTACTAGCGTCCTGCAACGATGAGGTTGACTACTTGTCGAGCCGCACCCAGCCTTATCTCTGGTCATCAAAACTAGACGAGCGTGTATCCGACACACCAGATCCACTTACTATGCCCTCTAGCTGCGGATATACCCTCACATTTTTGGTCAATAAATTGTCTTGAGTTAAACCTTGCCAGTTGAAAATTTGTCTCGAATAGAAAAACTTTTAGTTATGTACTTGACCCCTCAACTGAAGCAATACTGATTGTATATTTTAACTTCTGTTCAACTGGTTGTAAAAGTTATTCTATGGTCGATACACTTTCTAAAAGGTTATTTCACATGTTGTTCGGCTCTTACCATTACTGTTAAATATAGTACGTCTCTCATATTTAATCTTTTATCTCTATAAGAGACAGAGAATATATATAACTTAACACTATTTAAAGGAATCTATTTTCTTAATGTATACTATAATAGACGTCTGGTTACTGGACAGGCTTAAGCAACATCTAATCTCCAATTATTTAGTTTTATACACCTGATTCACTATCCTAAATATCAAGACTAACTATCAACTAATCCTACGTATCCTTTGAGTTAAGTCACGATCTATTTGTGTAAATAATTAAGTACGAAAGAACAGGACCCACTCGAGCACTGAAGCACTATGATATATTTTCCAATACACAGATGTGGCCGCTCCCTGTGGGCCGTGATGTGTTCTGTACACGGAATGATATATAGTATTATTGAATTATTCTATAATATTCATAGATTAAACCGATAAACCTGAGTCAATTTAAAATACTATATTATACATTTTAAAATGTACAAAATGGTAATCAACCAGATATTCTTTATATATAGTTTTATTTATTTTTTATTAAATCTCCACAGTTACGTGCATTTAGTTTAATATCTTCAAAAAAATATGAAATAAAAATAACAAGCTCGAAAATAATTACATAATTTAAGCTCATCATATATATCTACGTTCGTTGTAGGGTATGAATAGAAATATCGTATATTATTTACTAGAATTTTATTTAAGATTAACGATACAATCGATATCAATAGGTATTTATGATATTATATATTTATAATATATATTTTTATTATACACGAGATATATCAGTATATTAAGCATTAATGGCACTCTCTGATCCCTCCCAATCTAGAAGACAGTTATAAAAACTATTTTACCTTATCTTTCCACTTAATTTAACTGTATTTTCGTAAAAGCATGATCACCTTACATTCATTAAGATTATTGCTCTGTCATTATCGTGTACATGGATTACATATTCCGCAGCATATATCACAATGTAATATTTACAGTGAATTGCACGACTGGCACTTCTATAGTCATTACCATAGAAAAATGTACTAGCCTCTCATGAACATACACTCACACCACTTGCCCCGATGCAATTGAGATATACAATATGAGAGCGATGATATTATATGTTGCAATAATTTTTGTTATAATTATGAAGATGATAATTTGAATATTCCGCTCAATTGTTAAATTCCACACTTCTGTACCAAACAGAGTGTTGGTAACAGAGAGCTCCTAGCTTGAAGTGATCAAATTTTCATCGTTACTTGTTCCCAATAATCAATCATGGGTTGAAACTGCATTAAAGTTAAATGGTTTAAGGCAAGTTCCAAAATTCTTATATATCGCTCGTGACATTTCCTTGCCTCTCTTTGAAGCATTATGAATTAATTGTTGAACACCTAAATCTCTTATCTCTTTTCTTGTGTTCCGCTACCATTTTAAGCTAGAGTCATTGCAAACAAGGTTCTCCCGGTTTTGAGTGTTATGATGCAATAGAGGATTACTTGTTGGTATCCATACGGAATCCATCTTAAGATAATTGAGCCTTCACGCATTAACTCATATGCATGATCTCTCGATTGAATAGGTCTTGTGGTCTTCTGAGCACACATTCCTTATTAAGTAGGTTACAAATCAGCAGATGATCTAGTTTTAACGTCACTTACTCTCCTGCAACCGAGCTGCTGTAACTTATGCTCATTAAAGTTGGCCTATTATAGCATATCAGGCTTGAGCTGCCTTTATTCCCAAAAACACACCCTAGAGCGTAAATGTGTTTCTACTAATCTATCTTATGAGATTAATAATTGATTAATTTTAATGAGATAAAATGAATAAGTTGTGTAGAGTTGCTTTTAGCTTGTATTGGTTAGTTTAGTGTTTATTTAAAGTCTGAATGATATTACTCTGAATATGAGTGTTTACCGTGTTAGGTTGATTTGCTTTTGGTTAGCCATGAAACGATATCTATATAATTGTAGTGGTTAGATCATAGATATGATTTGATAATATGCTAGTATGAGGTCGTAAGAGTTATGATTTGACAATCACTGATTTTGTATTATCTAGATTTGGAGTAGTTAACTTAATTTCATTGACTAATATAATTTTTGGTCAGTGCTAATTTCCTAACGATATCTTCGGGAATCTTTTCATTTTAAGGTTGCTATTTACAAGTTCAAAATCAACTGTCTCCAGCTTATTTACATCATCAAATTTTATTTCCAATGGTACCCTTAAAAGCATTCTTGTTAGATCCTTGATAAATTAATGATTCCACATCATATTGTATTTCTTTAAGTGTATGTTGTTCATGTATTAGTGAAGTATTTACTAAATATTAGTCGCATGTAAGAGGCCGAGTAGGCATTCTAGTAGGCTCACATTAGCTCCGGTCTTTCTATATCCTCAGTCACATAACAGTGAGGGTCAGGTATCGCCTATGGTCGGTATAGTGTGATAGAGTAAAATGTGAAGCTATTTCATCTCCTTAAATATGAGAGTACTTGTAGCTCCCGTCCTGTACGACGTTAATAATGAGTACCATACCCTATCCTTATGTAAGGTGCCTGCCCGTGATAGTCAGGTAGTGATTAGTTATATCTTGTAATATAAAAAAAAAAAAAAAAAAAAAAAAAAATTAATAAGATATCTAATAAAAATAATTTTAATCGTAAAAATTATAATGATATATTAAAAAAATAATATATAATAATTACTATAAATAATTAATATATAATAATATATATAATTAATATATAATATTATAGAATCTTAATGAAATTATATCATCCTTGGATAACTTTATATACAAATAATTGATAGATATATTAATACATAATATATAATAATATTATATAAATAATATAATTATACTAATAGTAATAACATAATATTATATAGAAATTAATTATTAGATATTAAATTAATTAATTACATATATATATAAGTGGATAGATAATTAGATCTTATATTTATTGAAATAATAAAATAATCATAATATATATTAATTCATTATATATAATAAAACATCATAACGATAGTTTTATTTGAGTGACCATATAGCCTATGTAACACCGCATTAATGTTGATTGTAGTATGATATATGTTTACCTAACATTATAAGGTATTGTATGTAAAAGTAGCTAAAAAAATATAGTATTTATATATATATATAACAGAATAGACGAGAGAACCGTCGAAAGAAAGATAAGTGAAGTATTAAGAAGGTGTTTGTCTAATGGCGGAATCAAGATTGGGATATTTTATAAAGATTGAATTTATCACACAAATGAGTGTTGTAAGACGTAACTATAGTACACCAGCTATCACGGTACAGTTAAATCATAGTTACAGAACTGTATTGAAGATGAGGTTTAAGTACCCTGTACACGTATTTATATATATAGCAAATATTAATAGTATAAGATAAAAAGAGGGAGCTAAGAATTGTACATGTGAGTTGAATGAAATGTAAGGATAGAGTCATCTGTTAATATATGATAGATTGGATATATAGAGTTAGAATGTTGACACGATGTGACGCATTAATAAAAAGCAGATAAACAAAGTAAGGTAGTATATAGGCAGTAACCTACTGTAGAGAATACATAGTTATATATACAGTAATACGCATTGATTGATCATATACAGGAATAATAAGATAAGATATAGAATTCGCGTATCTCATATAATCCAACATAAGCTAATTATTGATGAATACGATATATAATTTGAATATGAAAAGTCTAAGACAGTTTAGTAAGGATAAAATAAGATAAGAGAGAAGAACTCTTCTAATTATGGGAAGCTTGGAGAAGGTCACTAGATATATGACCTACTCACTTAGTAGCCTATATAATACCTCGAATCCAAAAGATGTACTTTGGATATGATCAAGTATGCCACTTCGCTCAATGTATTCCTCACAGTTAGTTTTACTAAGAAGCGGAAAGCCATAATAATCTGTTTGGTAGATATAAGTAAAGTATATTAACGTAGAAATCACTCTCGTGCTGAGTCTATACACGTATAAACCGTAAAATAGTAGCGATCGGTAAAGAAGAAGGTAATATGAGAGATTTCCAGAATGGTTAAATAGATAGGTAGAGTAGTTGAGAAAGGGTTATTTCACTTTCTCATAAGGACATCTTATGATAGAATACAAGTGAGAGCTATAGGACGATAACTAGAAGGATTTAACATTCATAATGAAAGGTATACCTACGGTTTAGCCATTATACCTATAAATAAATGTACTTTATCTATATATTACCAGTCCTTAAATATCACTGAGATTATTTGAGAATAATATAATGAAATAGTTATACTCATAACCGTAATAATACAGTATCATTATATATAATTAATATAATATAATAAATATATATATATTAGTGATATATAATAACTATTATATATGAATATATATATAATTATAATGATATAATATAATAAATAATAAATTATATATATAAATATATAAATATTATTAAACAGGTTATATAAAGACATACCATATATAATATTGCTATAACAACGAGTTAAATATTAAGTTGGTAATAATTCATTAATAAATAATAATAATTGACAGCTGGAGTATAATATAATTATATAAATATATATAATAATAATAAATAATTATATATAAATATAATATATAATATAATAATAAATAATAATAATATAATAATATAATATATAATATTAATAATATAAATAATAATAATAATTAAGTAATAATTAATAAGTATTACATAAATCAAAGAAAAATATATAATAAATATAAAATATTAAATTTAATAATATAATTAATATATAACTATAAATTAAATTATAATAATATATAATAACATGTAATAATATATAATATAAATATTAATTAATATATAAATAATAATAATAATTAAATAATTATATATATAATAATAATAATTAAATTAAATAAGAAATTAATATAAATTAATAAATTATTAATTATTTATAATTATCATAATGCTAATTATTTAAATAATTAAATCATAATAATTAAATGTACTTAATAGTAATATATTATAAATTAATAATAATAGAATAATAGAATAATTAATAATAATCATATTAAATAATAAATTATAAGTGATAATTAAATAAATATAAATATTAATAATTAATAATATAATATATAATATAATAATTAATAATATAATTATAATATAATAGAATAATATAATATAATTGATATATAAATAAATAATAATAATAATATATAATATATAATTAAATATAATAATAATATAATTAATTATAATAAATAATAATAAGTAATTAAATTAATAATATTAAATATAATAATAATAATTATAAATATTAATAATAATAATAATAATATAATAATAATACATTATTATAATATAATTATAATATATATATCATAAATTAATATCAATAGGATTAGAGCCTGAGATAGAGAGTTAGGAGATGAATCTAAAATGATTGTATGTATTGATAAATATGTTGTATGCTTTATGATACTTGAGTGTACCGGCTGACTTATATTAGAGAAAAAATATCAAACTTAACTTCTTCAGACCTTGTAATTATACATGTTAACGTATATAGTTATATATATATATATATATATATATATAATATTACAGTATAGTATAGTCAAAAGTATTAGTTGATAATGAATGGGTTGCTGAAGTTCGAATACGATTTGTCACTATTCAATGTAAGATTGAGTATATATATGTATTCAAATGTGGGAGTGCGGGGTATTATATACCATTAAATCGAAATATTAGATTTAAATATATATATAGATATATATATATTATAATGTATATATATATATTAATTATATAGTATATTTATATATAATAATCATATATTATAATAGTATATACCCGCTACTAACCCCTTATCGTAGGGTATGATTCTATTACCCATCTTCAGGATTCACACCCTACTATCAATATAGGGGCGCTATCCACTCACTAAGTTGTATATAGGTTTTTAACATTACTCGTAAGGTAAAGGTGATGTAATTTAGCTTAAGATAACTCTTGAAGAGTTAATGTAAAAACTTAGTTACGTTAGCATTAATTTAATATGAGTTAGTTATTTGTTATATATATATTCATTAGTGTCTATGACAGTATGAGATTAACACTGATTTGTTAGAGTTAGAGAAAAATTATTATTTAGTATTTTTTGTTAAGATATTATATACTGGTGTATAAATAGTATATAACTGACTAGATAGATCGGTATGTTTATGAATATACTAGTTAGCCATAATTAGTTATAATAGTTAAGTTTTTTTGTAAGTGATTGTAGTTAAATGTTAAGGTTTATAGCCATGAAGTTAATTAGTTTATAGTCACTAAATATGTCCTTACGTTTATTCATTTAAGTTATATATATCAGGTAATGATTGTTATAATATACGTCATAGAATAGCCTAATAACTGATGAAGCTGACATTAATTGACACTTTATATGATAGGAAGCGAAATTAAATGTGCCATCAAGTTGTTACTTATCAGGTTTTCTACATAAGAAATATGATTAGAGTTATTCATATATAGTATATAGATTTTTGCATTTTAAATATTATGCTGTGTTACTTTTTTGAGATGTGATATTAAATTATGTTAAGTATGGTAAAATTGAGCGTAATATACTTATTAACACTCTATGGTTTGTGTACGTATGTGTGTGATATGCGGGATATAAGTAGGAAGCAATAATATTCGATGTGATAATAGAGTATGAACCTGTTTAGCTATTTACACAGGTGTATCATGATAGTATCGTTGGAGATGTTTTTGTAGGACCTAATGATAGTTACTAATTAGAAACTATGGGATGAGAGGTAGGCGAAGTTATCATAGAGAATAGTAGAAGCACGGATATAATTTATCATACGTCGAGGTGATGAAGTTACTGACAATTTGTAACGCATATAATCCATTACTCACCTTTCAGAATCAAGAGAGTTGTGAATGGATTGTCTCTAATAGTTCAGCTTTCATATCTGAATGGCTAAAGTAGTCTTTGGTTGTGCGGTATGTCGATTATTATTTTTCGTACTAGGTCAGGTCATATAAACGGATAATTTTATTTTTTCATAGTCTTAGTGCTGTTTTATGTTTGGAATTTCTACTATAGAAACTAATAAGTATCGCTATTTTTGCTACACTTATTCGTTCCGAAAGGGATCTTATTCATAGTATATTTAGAACGAGTTATTATGATTTTTGTTAAATATTACGAAGTTGATGTAAAAATTGTCGGTAAGTTAGCATTTAATTCCGTGTCCGAGTATGCGCTGCGATGTATCGCACAGTGCGTGTCATGTAAATTTTTGAGTTGTTAGTCATTCTCAACACCATGGTTCTAATGTATAAATTATTCATTGATATACTTTTATGTATTAGGAATGAATGAGCTTTGAAAAATAAATCACGTGAGTTATATGTGAGCGCTTCTTTTAGTACGATGTGTTAGGGGTACTTTACTGTTGTCTCAAGCATTCCGAAGTCATCTCGTTATACTCTGCACATCTCATGGTAAACTTTTTCGAGATAGTATTCTTTTAATTCTGATTCTACAGTATTTCGCAGACGAGTATATTGTGAACCATTATGGATTAGATGTTATTGTTGATGTTTCGGTAGTGTAGTCTATCTATATTGTTATTTCTATTAAGATCTCAATAAGTACTCCAAGCTCTGATCATTCTCATGCTTTAATTAATGTAAAACTTTTGTTCGTACGCTAAAGTATAACGTTCGTATGGATAATATATTATAAAAACTTATTTATGGAGATTAGTTCTCATTCGTGATATATAGTTTCGAGGAGTGTAGACAAACGAATATAGAATCAGTAATATCAAAGATACTATATAAAGGTTTTCATCTGGAATAGATGTGTGGGAGATCTCGATAGGTTTGATATAATAGCATGTCTCGCGAATTTAAATTCTATGAGACTTTCAAATCAAAATAAATTCTATTCTAGAGAAGAATATTACTATGAGATATAATGTCAGTACTAGTTTTCACGTGTTCATATGGTTTATCATATAACAAATAGAACTTATTTTTATGGCATATGCTAATCGGAATTAAAACTATGAATGCTGTGAGTGTTCTTATTCTTTCTGTTTATATTGAGTATCGTTGTGTCTGAGTAATGTATATAGTAGTTCATGAGACACATAGAGTTTCCATGTATACCAAATTTGTATGATTTATTAATTATTGTTTCTAGCAAATGTACATAAGTTTTTAATATTATGTTTTATAATATGTTAGGATATGCTTGGAAAAAGTAGGAATGAGTTACGGTTTTGTTGCATTATCGCTAGTTACTTTACTGGGTGTACAGTGAGGGAATTCTCTGTTTTAATTTGTAATTATCCTAGATATTCTCTAATATAGATGCGACTATAGTTGTGTTAAGCTCTCTCGTCGTCTTCGTAAGCCAATATATATTCTTGAGATTCTATTAAATAGCAATAGCTCTAAAATAGACATTAGTATTTTAATGTGAATATAAAGCATGTATGATTGCTTTAGTCATCACTTATTCCGTTGGTTTTACATCATGATATAACATAGCCTTTCACAAGTCTTGGAAATACACATACACTATTCCTATATAGAACGTTATGTTTCACTACGATAATTAATATCTACGCTAAATAAAATTATGACAGTAAACTCACGTAAATCAATTCAGCTGCTAAGTTTAGACATGGTTATATTCCAAATAACGAAATACAAATAATGCGATCACTCGAGACATAGCGTGGTTATGCTGAAAAAAGTTGTGAATAGGTTACTTTTTGTACGCTGTGCTAGGTACTTAGGTGTTGTTAAGAATGGAGCTTTGTTAATGTTAGTAGTTTATCGTACGTATGGTGTGTTAGGTTTGTCCTTGTACACATTATTTCCTTAGTTCAGGTTATGTTTTATGTTAGCTTTATTAATGTAAAATCTTTGTTACGTAGCATATATTCGACGGTTGAGTATACAAAAAAACATTTTTGTGTTATGTTTAGTCGAAATGATACTCGAAATATGACATGAATCAATAGATCAGTAGATTAAAAGGTCCTGGTGGGAGGGGTGGGGAGGGGTTGATGGTTTGATTTTACTGATTTACTGATATACTATTACAATTTACTTGATATTTTATTCAAAACTTATTTTTATGGTTTATGTTTGGATAAAACTTTGTTATGTTTACAGTTATTCGTTGGTCTGTAGGATAATTAGAATTAATTATGAATAAATTTTTGTTAAATATTACTGTGTCAATGTAAATTAACGTTAATATGTTACAGATATGCTTGGGAAAAAGTATGAATAGGGTTACGTTTTGTATGCCAATGTCTAGTTTATTTTCCGGTTATGTGATGGAACTTTGTTAATGTCAACTGTTTATTAGTGCGTAAGTTGTGTTAAGTTTGTCGTTGTAAATTATACATTTTCCTAGTTCATAGATGCTATGTTAGCTTTAATTAATGCGAAAAACATTGCTATGTTAGCATATATTCGCTAGTTAGTATATAAGAATCATTTTTGTGCTATGTTTATCCGGAAATGATACTCGAAATGCAACGTAATTCGTTGGTTGTTAATGTAAAATTAACCTTGATATGTTAGCGTAGGTTACGTTTTGAACGCTGTGCTAGGTACTTTAGTGGTTATGTTCAGTATGGAACTTTGTTAATGTAGTAGGTTTATTAGTGCGTAAGGTGTGTTAGGTTTTGTCATGTACATTTATATTCTTAGTTCTTTTAATGCTATGTTAGCTTAATTAATGTGAAAACAATGTTAGCGTTCATATATTTGATGGTTAAGTATATAAAGAACAATTTTTTGCATATGTTTATCCGAAAATGGTGAACTCGATATGTGACCTGGATCATTAGATCGAAAGATTCAAAAGGTCATGGAGGGATTGGGTAGGGAGGGGGGGAGGGGACGGGTGTTGATTTACTGAATTACTGATATATACTTTTTTAAATTCGGTAAACTATTACACTTTCCTATGATATTTTTATATCGAAAGAACTTATTTTTATGTCATGTTTAGATAAAACTTTGTTTATTTTTTATGTTATTTTTGGTATAAAACTTTGTTATGTTTGCAACTATTTGGTTTTACTTCCCTCGTATGTTCGCTTATTGAATAAGTTGTTAATGATAGCTGTTGTTTTTCGTTCTGGTTGAGGTTGTGTTAAATATGTTATGTTCATAGTTTACTTTACTGAGGTAACTTTACTTTGTTTGTCTTTACCTATAGTATTATGATGGTTAGGTAAGGTTTATGATAAATTTTTTGGTAAATATTACTATTTTAATGTAAATTTGATATTGTCATGTTGGTGATATGTTGATAAAGTGTGAATGGATTATGTTTTTTGTATGGCTTGCAAGTTACTTTTACTGTTTATAAGTTTGGACCTTTGTTATTGTTAGCAGTTTATTCTGCTTAAGATGTGTCAGGTTTTGGCGTTGTAATATTATATTCTTGTTCTGGTAATGCTATTTTTGGTTTATTAAATGTTTAAACTTTGTTAGGTAGCATAACTTTCTCTGCTCTGTATGATAATTAACAAGGTTATGGTAAATTTTTGTTAATATACCCAGTGTTAGATGTAAAATTAAACAGTTATTTAAAGATATGGCTTGAC
>JABUQX010019867.1:62500-67297 GCA_015478945.1 Trachelipus rathkii
GTGGTTATTCAAACGAGAAAGCATCAAGAATTAAGAGAGACATACTATTCAAAACGTTGCCAGAAATTGCTAAACTGTCATTGAACTTTACAAACATTAATAAAATTTTAGAAAGTAATGTATTATATTTATGTTTGTATAAAAAAGAAAGAATTATAGAATTTATTGATGCATTGCTTGATTTTTATTTGGAAGAAACAAGGGAAATTGAAAGGGATTCTGTGTACATATGTGGATGATTCTGGTATTGGAAGGAGCATGAGAGATATGGATTTGCTGATTTTTATGATGTCGACAAACATTGTTTTTCCTTCCAAAAGAAATTGATTTATTGTCTTGCACCACACGAAATTGAAATTCTAGAAAAGGAAATTAAAAAATATAATATTTAATCTTTTTAAGGAAGATAATTTAATAATGTATTCTATAAATATCTACTTCATTCCAATTTTTTTTTAATTATTCTTAGAAATAAATTTAATTATGTTGATTATATAAATTCAATTTTGGTAATAAAGTGAAAATAAAATCTTTTTATAATATTGTCTATTTTGTTACGAACGATTTATTCAATATAATCATAAAAATGTTCATTGGAAAGAATCAATTTTTAATTTTTTAATTATTTTTTCTCAATAGTCATCGTCAATTTCTGCCGATTAAGTGAGGAAATATTACACCAGAAACTGGAGAAATATTATGTTTCTGCATCATAATTTAAGAGTTCTAAATTTAAAGTATTAGAAATTTGTATGTCTGTCCATGTTGTAGCATATTAAAATTTTTTAAAATCAATGTTTTGAAGATAACCACTATATATTAAAATTACTTAAAGTATTAAGTTGAAATATAAGGAACATGAATGATTTTAATATTAAATAAATCATTATTATTAATCAAGAGAAAGTATTATTATTATTATTATTATTATTATTATTATTATTATTATTATTATTATTATTATTATTATTATTATTATTATTATTACCCACCTTCTCTCTCCAAGACTGGGGGTAAGGTACGTCAATGCACTGGAAGCAAAAAAGTAGTAGAAGAATATGACGCAAGTCGAAAAGAAAGCCCAGCCTTACCTCCCCCTTGAATAAAAAAAAAAACCTAGCCAAAAGCATTTGGCTAACTGAATATTTGAAAAAAGTTTCAAAAAAATATTTAAAAAAAAAATCGCAACATTTTACTCAAAAATTTAGACCAGAAAATATAAAATTCATAGTTAAAAAAATGTATTAAAACTTAATTTTTATACATTAAAATAATAATTGGGCGGAGATTGATGTGGTCTTGAAGTGGATGGATGTAAGCAAGATGCAGTACTGTATTCGGCCAGGTAATTTTAATCCCTCTGAAAAATTTTATAATGAATATTTATAATGAATAAGGAGAATTGGATGGTATAAAATTCTAATATTTATAATTAAATACTGGGAAAGGAGATAGGCTATTGGTTATAAAAAATGAGGCTTTTAAGGAGGTGACTGACCTAAACTAAACAATCACCAAAAGTAAAAGTATAACTAATAAATAATTAATCTTTCATCTAAGTTATAATTTAAGAACCTTTTGCGGGGATTGACTCAAACTAAACAATCACCTCAGACTATTCATAAAATAAATTTCAAGATTATATTTGCCCAATCTTCAATAGAATTTAACCCCTAATTCTCCTATCAGATTCAGAACATGCGTAAAAATATAGAGTCTAGGTTTTGACCTAGATAAAAAAATGGTTATGGAAAACTGAATTACAAATATAAAATGGAAAAAACGTTGAAATTCTGAAGGAATATCAAATTTACTTAGTTACTCTGATCACTGGATAATGATGCAAAGGCATAGGAAAAATTAGCATAAATCTAGCCTATCTATAAAGTAAGCCTATATGGCCTAGCTTAAGGTTTGGTTTTGGTTATAATTAACAAAAAATAAATAAATTTTTTACAGAGTTAATTGTTAATAACACGCTTCAGGCAAATAAGATGTATAACTAAGAAAAACAACCAAATCTCACCTTTAGTAATTGAAGTTTTCCTTCTTTAGACGTGGCATTTATTCCTAATTTCTCAGGATTGATTGGCTTGATGTAAATAGAACAGCTGTTGTTTCTTAGCAGCTCACCATAGTTTTTTTTAGGAACTTCTATAATAATTATCTATTATTTTCATCATCTTCACTAAAGTCGTTTTGGGAGTTTCAGCCCTAGGGCTCTTCTGTTGTTGTAGGTCTAGCCTAATATAAAAAAAAGGAGCAACAAGGCCTTTGCCTCGTTGAAAAATTAATCAAAAAGTAAACAAAGCTGCTTCTATCTTATGGAATTAATTTTGGTTGGCGACAAATATAATTCTTGTTAAATCAAATTTTTGTGAATTTTAACCAATAATGAGATATGGAAATTTTACTTAGGTATAATCTCCTTTTTAAATTTTAAATATTAAAATTTGAGATAAATTAATACATTATAAAAATAATTAATTAAAATTTAGTTAAAGTTTAATAAATGTATTATTAAAATCTATTTATATCCTCATGGTTTCCGTTGCTTTTACCAGTTATATTTTATAAAATTTAAAGAATATTAGTTTACTTCTTGGCATCAAAAATCTTGAAAAGTATTTATAAAGTTACAAAAGACTATTTTTTAGGAAAACTTTGCAATATTTTGTACACCTTTATACCTTTTAGTGAGAACTCGTCACAGTCAGAAAATCTACCGTAGAGCTTCACAGGACCGCGACGGACCCTCACTATGGCATCTCCTCAATATGGGATTCATTCATTGGCCCAAATGGGCCACAACCATACCCCCCTCTCAAATCCCCGCTATTCAGTTCTATTATGCACCTTTCTTCTCGCCTCTGCAAACTCACATTTAATACAGGCATTGCATCCTTTACTGACTCAATCCACTTTTTCTTCGGTCTCCCAGCCGGTCGATATCCAGCACACTATCCATTATACATCCTCTTACCCAACTGACTATCATCCATTATTTCCAAATGACAAAACCATCTCAACGTATTTTCATTTATTCTCTCATTTACCCCTTTCTTTACACCACACAACTCTCTAATACGATCATTCCTCATTTTTCTCATTTTCATCAAATTCTTCTCACCTAACACAACCTAAGATTAGTAGATATATCTAGATACTAGATATATTGAAAGCCTTTGATCTTTGAGCCTGGCGCAGCTCTTTGAATTCCAAACTTCACACTTTCGACTTGTAACCTTATAGCTGAAACCTTTGACCTTATCAAAAGATTCAAGTTCCTTTTCTAAAGTATTTGTTTTAGATGGCCACCGATCATCCTTTAAATCTATCAGTGATCATGTTCTCAAAATTTCTAATCCGTTCCTAACGTATCATTATTGACATATAATGTATCACATCATCATCTATCTACTTCTGCGCCGATGCCTTCATCTTTTATTATATTTTTCGTATCGTAAAGAATTGAACGAAAAATCGAGTTTTTGGAACAGCTAGGAGAGGTGACCTCTTCAATTAACTGTAACTGGAAGCAGAAAGTAAAAATTGTCATATTTTACATAAACCAGATATTACTCTCAAATCCATATCTGGTCAAGAGTTGGAAGTGTTATTCAGAGCTGAGTTACGAGTATTAATAAATGGTAAGTCTTTTAAGTGTAATTTTTATGTTGTATCGAATACTACGTCATTCCCTCTTGATATATTGATAGGGACTGACACTTTGAAAATTTTACCACTAACTATAGATGTGCCGCGTGACTGTGTATATTTTTTCGGTAATCACGGTGAAATTAAGGAGATTCCTTTAAAGTTAAAAAAGAAGGGACACATGAATGCGAAAGGTTCGCCCCTTCCTCTAAACAATCTCCAAATTCATTCGAACGACAACATTACACACATAAATTCTGACCGAACTTATAGTCACACACTGGCTCATGTCGAAACTCTCTAAATTATATATCTCCTCTAAGAGAATTCGCTGTAAAAGCGCATCTATTCACCCTTTTATTATTATTCATCTGTTCAAATCTCTCTGAACTAACAGAGTTATCTTAAATTCATTCCTTATATATATATATATATATTATATATATATATATATATATACTATTTATATATATATATATTATATATATATATATATATTATATATATATATATATATATATATTGTAAGATCTAAACACACTTGCTTCTATTTCCGCACGCTTCCACTGATTTAAACACTTTATGGTTGGACTGGGCTTGGCGGAGCATCGGAACTTACCGCACCGCACAACACCGCATCGCACCACACCCCACCTATGAAAACTCTTATACACTTCCAGTATATATTTTGCTTTATTTCATTCATCCATTCATTCATTAAATACAGTTTTTCCTCTTTTCAAATTGAATGTTTTGTTAATTTGTCCAACTTCACTTCAGTGAGTTTTTTAAATTTGGTTTTCGCTATTTTTGGCAACACTAGTAGATGGTATGTGCGTTGTTGCGTACACCCTTTCATTGTTCATGTACACGCTTTTATTGTTCGTGTATACGCTTTTATTGCTCGTATATACGCTTTCTTTGCTCATGTACAAGCTTTCATTGTTCGTATACACGATTTCATTGTTCTTATACACGCTTTCATTGTTCCTGTACACGCTTTCTTTGTTCATGTACACGCTTAGTTATTGCTCGTGTACCCGCTTTCATTTTCATGTAAACGCTTTTATTGCTCGTGTACCCGCTTTCATTTTCATGTAAACGCTTTTATTGCTCGTGTACCCGCTTTCATTTCATGTA
>JABUQX010019868.1:7500-10000 GCA_015478945.1 Trachelipus rathkii
CTCCGGCTCCGGGCTCAGCGCGTCCAACTCCGACTTATAGTTTCTGGCACTGTTTGGAGAATTGTGTTAGTTACTATAAATTTCTGGCATAAATTTTTAACGTACAAAAATATTTTTGAAAAATTATTGCCAGAATCCTTGGTCGTTTCCATAGTCCGGCTGCGGCGCCAGATCCGGGCCGCGGGCCGGTCGAGGTGTTCTGGCACTTTTGAAAATTGTTTAAGCACGTCTTCTGGCAATAAATTTTTCACCAAAAAAAAAATATTTATTGAATCTAAGCCTGTAAAGAATTGCTCGCTCCGTTTTCCGGACTCCGCACCGTATGCCAAACTAAGGTTTCTGCACTATTTCAACATTGTTCAGCACGTCTTCCGGCAATAAATTTTTCATCTAAAAAATATTTCTTGGAAAAATTTATAAACAGGATCCGGCTCTAACTCCGACTCCGGATCCGGATCCGACTAAGGTTTTTGAACTATTTGAAAATTAGTCAGCAAGTCTTCTGGCAATACATTTTTCAACTAAAAAATATTTCTTGAAAAATATTTATAAGCAAGATCCGGCTCCGGATCCGACTCCGGATCCTGCTCCGGATCCGGATCCATCAAAGGTTCTTGCACTATTTGAAAATTGTTCAGCACATCTTCTTTCAATAAATTTTTCACCTAAAAAAATATTTCTTAAAAAAAATTCATACCCAGGACCCGGCTCCGGGTTCGGCTCCGGATCCGACTAAGGTTTCTGTACTAATTGAAAATTGTTCAACACGTCTTCTGGCAATACATTTTTCGCCTAAAAAGATATTTTTTGAAAGAAATTAATACCCAGGATCCGGCTCCGGCTCCGACTCCGAATCCGGAAGTTCGGCTTCGGCTTCGGATCTGACTAAGGTTTCTGCACTATTTGAAAATTGTTCAGCACTTCTTCTATCAATAAATTTTTCACAAAAAAAAATATTTCGAAAAAAATCATACTCCGGCTCCGACTTCGACTCCGGCTCCTCCGACTCCGGCTCCGACTCTGAATCCGGATCCGATTAAGGATTCTGCACTATTTGAAAATTGTTCAGCAAGTCTTATGGAATAAATTATTTATCTAAGAAAATTATCTCTTGAAAAAATTTATACCAAGGATAAGGCTCCGAACCTGGATCGGATCCGGAACCGACTAAGTTTCTGCCACTGATTGAAATTTGTCAGTTACTTTTTGGCATTAAATTTTTCACCTAAAAAAAATATTTTTGAAAAAATTCGTACCAGCTCCGCTCTGATCCAGCTCCGGTCCTACTCCAGCCTCCCGAACTTCACTTTCGGCTCGGATCTGGACTAATGGTTTTTGAACTATTTGAAAATTGTTCAGTTACGTCTTCTGGCAAAAAAGTTTTCACCTCAAAAAAAAAAAAAAAAAAAAAAATTCATACCCAGGATCCGGCTCCGGCTCCGGCTCCGGATTCGGATCCGACTAAGGTTTCTGAACTATTTGAAAATTGTTCAGCACGTCTTCTATCAATAAAATTTTCACCTAAAAAATATTTTTCGAAAAATCATACTCTGGCTCCGACTCCATCTCCGACTTTGAATCCGACTCCGGCTCCGACTCCAAATCCGGATCCGATTAAGGATTCTGCACTATTTGAAAATTGTTCAGCAAGTCTTCTGGCAATAAATTTTTCATCTAAAGAAAATTATTTCTTGAAAAAATTTATACCCAGGATCCGTCTCTGAATTCCGGATCGGATCGGACCTGACTAAGGTTTCTGCACTATTTGAAAATTGTTCAGTGCGTCTTCTGGCATTAAATTTTTCACCTAAAAAATATTTTTTGAAAAAAATTCATACCCAGGTTCCGGCTCCGGCTCCGGCTTCGCTTCGGTTCGGCTCGGCTTTTCCGACTCCGGCCCGACTCGACTTCACCTTTCGGCTTCGATCTTGACTAAAAGGTTTCGCACTATTTGAAAATTGTTTAGCACGACTTCTGGCAATAATTTATCATCTAAAAAATGTTCTTCTGAAAAAAATTTATATATTGCACGCCCTGACTCTGGCTCCGACTCGACTCCGGATCCGGAATCCGGGATCCGGACTAAGGATCTGCACCTTATTGAACCTGTTTCAGCACGTTTCTGGCACAAATTTTTCATCTAAAAAAAAATTTTTCTTTTATTTTTTAAAAAAAAATTTATACCCAGAATCCGGCTCCGTCCGGATCTCCGGATCCGGATCCAACTAAGGTTTCTGCACTATTTGAAAATTGTTCAGCACTTCTTCTGGCAATAAATTTTTCACCTAAAAAAATTTTTTTCGAAAAAAAATCAAACTACGGCACCGGCTCTGACTTCGGCTCCCACTTTGACTCCGGCTCCGACTCCGGATCCGGATCCGACTAAGGATTCTGCACTATTTGAAAATTGTTCAGTACGTTCTTCTGCATTAAATTTTTCACCGTTAAAAAAATATTTTGGAAAAAAATTCATACCCAGGCTCCGGCTCCGGCTCCGGCT
>JABUQX010019868.1:27500-52500 GCA_015478945.1 Trachelipus rathkii
GTGCAGGTCAGGGTGAAAATGATCTATATTATGATATAAGAGTGGGAGTTGGATGCGGTATTCCGGGTAGTTGTGTAGAGAGGCGGAGATGGGAGCGAGTAGAGAGTGTGGGTAATGCGAAGAGTGGGTAGGTTTAACACCTCCACACAACTGTGATGTTTAAAATGATAGTAGAGTTTGGTGGTGGATTGGTCGAGTCGGTGTGAGAGAGAGAGGAGAGATGTGGTAAGAGATATTAAGATGTAATGAAAAAATAAAAAAGTTGTGTGAGAGAGAGAGAGAGAGAGAGAGAGAGAGAGAGAGAGAGAGAGAGAGAGAGGAACGTTATAAGTATTTGGGTTTCAGGTAAGGCAGTAAAGCAAGTATCTAATGTTCCCTTAATTTGATTACTTTCAGTGATAAAGCTATGAAAAAAGGTGAGTAATAAGATTAATCGAGTACTTCGAAAAGTATGACTAGACGGATAACAAGAAGCAGTAGAGAAAAGGTCATCAAAATATTCTCGGCAGTAAGAGAATATTACGGAAAATGATAAAGAAAGAAATGTGAAATATTAAATGCAACGGAAAAAAAATGTTTATTTACCTAAAATTACGAGTTCTTTTTCGATGCACTCTTCTGCAAGGTATTTCGTCGCCAAACGCCAATGTTATTAAACATACTATGATAAAATTTTTAACAATTTTCAAAATGGTTTAATTATATATATATATTATATAAATAATATATATTATATAATATAATATATATATATATAATATATAATAATATATATAATATATTATATATTTATATCTATTAGTATATATAATATATATTATATTTATATATATTATATATTATATTTATATAATTATATATATATATTTATTATATATATATATATATATTATATTATCATAATACGGCGCTGTAGTAGGTATCTATATATTCCGCGGACGGGGGGGGCTGCGGCTGGAGTCTGTCTGGCGCTGGCTGATGATGTCGGGTGGTATTAATATATATATACTAGTATTATATATATATATAATGATATATCTTATAATATGGAATTTTGTGTAAGGTAGTATGCCCTTAAAATTTGATTAATTCTAAGTAGCAGGTTTTTTGAATTGTTAATAACCTACATTGATGATGAGAAACAAATGAAACGCTTTAAAGTGCAAAACAAAAATAAAAAAAAATAAATGAATGTAGGAAATGACTCTAACATAAAAAAAAAACGTTTTCTTTAATAAAAAAAATGAATGATATCCCACATGGGGCTTTAGTTTCCTACAATTAGTACTTATATTGGTTACTTGAACTTTCAAAAATGGTAATGGTAATATATTGGCAACCACGCACTTGAATTCTTCTGTTTAATAATGTTTGTGATTCAAATATAAAATATTAGAAACACGAAGTTTGTCACAATTAATTTAAATCTGAAATTAATAAAATGTTAGCAAATTATTTTAAAACTATATATATAATATATATAGTATATATGAGTATTATATATATCTATATATTAATATATATATATATTAATATATACCTATATATATGATATATACGTATATATATAAGATATTATATATATATATATATATTAATATTTATATATAGTAGTATATAATAATATATATAATAGATATATTACTACTCGTCAAAAATATATGACCACTAGGGTAAGGTGCCTCTAACGGGAAGGCCCCTAACTCCCATGGAAACCCACATGACGAACAGCAGGTGTTGCGGACAGGCGTGTTGCATGTGTGTGTAACTAATTAACCACACCGCTCTGGTGGCGAGAATTCGCTGCAAGATATTTGGGGCCAATCACCTGGGGAGATAAATTTTTAGGGAAAACAAAAAGTTTTAACGACATTCTGGAGAGGTGAGGGGTAGGGTTATGTCGGAGGTATAATCGAGCGAGGGAGATCATTCGTACCCGTACGAGAGCGATGTCTTGCCGATAGAAGCCATGGAGAGGGGATATTGCGTCAACTGTCAAGAGATCACTGCGGTGCAGATTAACAACACCCACGCCGGAAGTACAGATCGGGTACCGGGCCGTGTGGTCGAGCGGTTTGCGGGTGTATGCGCAACAAGCGATTTCCACGGGTGGTTCAACAATACCAGGAAAAAACCTTGACTCATGATCGCCGACGAGGACAAGGTAGGCCCCAGGGGCACGACACCCGTGGAAGACGATTTATACGTCTGCGTGCATTACGAGATGCGCCACACAACTGGCACGACATCTGCAGATGGCGGAGGTACACCGGCAACAGGGTGAGTGACAATACAGTGCGTCGATGCTTTGCGGAACATAATTACCAGGAGGCCTGCCATATGTCCACCGCACACCACGGCACAGCGAAGGGCGCGACTGGCCATTTCCCCGTGTAACCATCCATGGACGGTCGAACGTTGGCAAAGGTGCTCTTTACGCGACGAGTCGAAAGTGTCTCTGTACGCATTGGACAGGCGTGCTAGAGTATACCGACGACCGACGACCGATGGAGAGGTTCGCGCAATGCAATGTGCTGCAGGTGCCGCCATTTGGAGGTGGTCGGTTATTGGTCTTGGGGGAGGCATCTCTTCATCGAGGCCTATGGGTTGCATCATCTCGATGGAGGCACGCTTACAGCCGTAAGGTATATCACAGACATCCTGGAACCATATGTCGTGCCATATGCCCCCTACATCGCTGACTCTTTCCATTGCTAGTCTGCTATAGTGGCGATTGAACTAGTGGGGCCAGAGGACGTTTCTACATCCTGTTAGGAAGGTAAATTACGGCGGTTGGACGTGGCACAGCATATAGTCGGACCTAAACTCAATCGAACATTGGGGGTTTGGGGGGGAAAATTTAAAATTTCCTGAAATACATGCGGATCCGCAGCTTGCAACTCTTCTCATGGACCCTCTCCCGAACATAACGACAGAACACTGTGCACGAGTATAGATCACATCACGTCCAGGTACATTGCCCACTCATGCGAGGAGCATGCCAGGACGGTGTCAAGCAGTCATCTCCTTGCCAGAGGGGGTCATACACGGTATTGAGAGCCACGCAACACAGCCTCGTCCGTCGTACATTAGCCTAACATTTGTGTTGTTTGCAGCGCCTAACCTGCGATCCCTACTGGAGAGCCCCCTTTGCGTGCAACCTTGGCTCACACCTCTACCGAAACCTACGTTTCTGGGAGGGGATCTCACCATGTCATTGACATATGCCAATTAAAGTGTCTCTCGCGCTTCTTGGAGCAACCTTTTCTAGCCCTTCTCTTCGAAAACGCTCATCGCTTGTAGTGCGTTTATAATTTTGACCGAAGTATATATAGTATATTAATCTATATTATATAGAATATATATTATATATATTTATAATATAGTATTATATATATTTATATATATATATAATATATGTATTATAATATATATATATATATATATATATAATAATATAATATTATATTATATATTGCAATCATTTTAGGAAACCAATAATATCAAGTGAAATAATAACTAATACATAATATCTTCCCGCAAACAAAACAAAAATTTATCTTATATTACAAAATCCCTGAATTTCTGTAATAACTGCGCAACATCGAAATTTAAAATTATTTTTTAACGTTAAATAAGATATCAAAAAATTTAAACCAAATTTAATATAATCTAGCTCAATATTTTACACATAAAAATTGTATTTTTAAAGTAATATATATATATATATATAGTATATAATATATATAAATATAATTATACAATATAGTATTATATAATATATATATATATATAATCTATATAATATATATAATATATGATATATATTATATAGTATATATATATATATATAATATATATATATAATATATATATATATATATATATATATATATATATATATCTATATATATATATATAATAATATATATAATATATACAATATAATATATATACTATACACTACATATATTAATATATAATTATTATAAAATATATAAATATATATATATATATATATATAAAATACGACAAATATATTATAAATTTATTTGCAAAGAAAGAGAAGGAGAGAGAGAGAGAAAGAAAAGTCCCTGGAATTGAGATTCATTCAAAATGCAATCATTGTAATGCGTATATTGTTAAAGTTTTAAATCCGATGAATACGAATTCTATTTTCTTACCAATTCCTTCCCATTTTTCTTTCCCCTGTATATATTATATATTATATATATATATTAATATATATATATATATATTATATATATATGATATAATATAATGTATATATTAATATAATATATATATATAATATATATATATATATCATGGTATATTATATATATATTAATATATATAAATATATATATATATATAATATATATAATATTATATATAAATATATAATATAGTATAATATATAATATATATATATATATATTGTATATATAGATGGGAGTGTGACAATATAGTAAATATAAGGGTGGAAAGAAGAAGATTTTCAAGCTAGTAAAAACGTATAAAAAATTAATAATATATATTATATATATATATATATGAATATATATAATATTATATGTAAGGTGTAGGCGTATGTGGTGGGGGCACTTATGTGGGTCGTATATGATAGGTATATATTAATACTTCGTATAATAGATCGATTGGTTCATCTCCACATTTTATCTTACATGGATATATATAAGATATTTATTATAAAATAAGAAATGAATATAATATATATATATTAAGGATGAACTTTAATAAAAATTATATTTATATACTAATATAGGGGTAGGTGGGTTATATATTATATATAATATTAGTGATAATCATGAATACCGGGTCACTTGTGTCAAGGTGATTGGTCTCGTTATACTACTATATAGATATATATGTGTATAGTATGGTAGTAGTGTTGACCTGTGTGTGATATATATTAGTGATATCTAGGTACAGTTTATGATAATACTTATTATATATATCAGTAGGTTGGTATATATATATATATATATAGTATAATAATAATATATATATATATATATAATATATTATATATATATATATATATTATAAATACTATATTCTATATATTATTATATATTATATATATATATATATAATATATAATAATATATATAATATAATATATAATATATATATATATTAATAATAATAGTATATATATATAAATATATATATATCTATATTATGGTAATATATATATATATAACTTGAAAAGTTATTTTAGACTTTAAATTGACGATCTTGTAGCTTACAAAATTACAAACGCTACACCACAGACACTTCGTAGAAGGAAGCGAGACTAAGAGGATGTGAGGACGTAAAATGAATAGTGGGGGGTTGGCAAAGGATAAGAGAAGATTTGTTCATGCGTGGAAATTAATGAATCATGGTAATAATAATAATAATACATAAGGTGAATACATAATAATAATAATAAAAGTAATAAATATAATAGAGAAGTAATAATCATGGAGAGTGGTAATGTAAAGTTATAATAAAATAATAATAATAATAATAATTCCAAATTCGAAATTTTTTTTTCAGGATAGCGGAGTTACAATTTATTCATTTAATAGCATAGTTACACACATAGTTTTATATATTATTACAATTTCAATATACCAATAAATCAAATAAAACTAGAATTGTATGGTTTCCCTACTATCTGGATGGGGCGAACTTAACTGCAACACTAGTGTGGTTTTTTTGGTTTTCCTTTGAGGCCCCCGATATATAAATAACCCTTTTTCTTATACTTCATAATTGTTAATGAACAAAATATATTTTAGGCCACAGCAATAATGATGCCTCTTTCTTTCTAATAGTAATAATAATTGTATTACATGTTAAAATAATAATAGCAATTAAATTCCATAATGTAATAATGACATGTTCCTTCTAGAACAATTATATCAATAATGTAAATGATCAGCAATAATAATAATAATAAGTATAAAATAATAATTAAATAATAATAAATAAATAGATAAGAGGAAGGTGCAATGAGAGAATAAAATCACAACAACAACACACTAAAAAGAATTACAAGCAGTTGCAAAACAACAACACAGACATACAAAACAACAGACAACAACAGACAACTACAAATCAACAATCACAACAACACAACACAACAACAACAACAACAACAACAACAAATTTTTGAGTTTAAATGTAAATGGTTTTAAGGATCTTTCATTTAATAAATCAAGCGGTGAAATCGTTTATATAAATTTGATAAATTTTCAACTGATTCGCTGTGTGCTAGACTTTCCGAATCGAGTAAAAAGGAGAATCGATATGCGAGCTATTGCGTAGGCCGTAGAGCTATATATACTTCTTCGAATGTGATTATTATAAAGTTAGATAATTGGAAGTTACAGGCTTTGTTATGTTTGATCTTGTGCTGCTCTTTTAGAAGAGATAGTTTTAATAGGTCTTCAAACTGCAATTTTTTAATAATAATAATAATAATAATAATAATAATAATAATAATAATAATAATAAATAATAATAATAATAAAATAATATAATAATAATAATAATAATAATAATATTAATAATGCAAAAGGGTAAAAATGATTCTCTATATATTTTTCGTTTCGCTCGCGTATTAGATTCTGTAGGTAGATGAGACTAGATTCTAGTTAACGGTGTGGCTGCGGGTCGTATTTAAATTTTAATTAAAACTTTAAAAGCTTTAGCTAAATAAATATAAATTAATAACTTTGCATATAATTAAAAAGGTAAATGATCATTATAAATATTAAATTAATTATTAAATATGAAATTGTTTTCATATATTTAACAATTAGCTAATTTCAAAACTAATATATGGTTATCAATAACAAAAACTAATAAATTATTTTTTTTTTATTTTTTTTTATTTAAACAAATGAGAAACTGTTTGCCAATGTAAAATATGAAAGTATTTGGTCTACATTCAGATTTAATATATATATATATATGTATCAATGGTAAAATATATATATATATATATAGTATATATAGTATTTTATATATATATATATTATATATATATACTTATAAGTATAAATAATAATATTATATATAATATATTTATAAGTTAATATATATATATGTAACTAGTTCAGTAGTTCTTAACGATTAAAGATCATATTTTTTTTTAAGTCCAATCGATGTTTTGATATTGATATGAAGCAACACTGCCACATGTTAATATTATACGACATTTCCCTCAATTACTATCATATATATTATATATATTATATAATATATAATATAATATATTGGGCGTTGTGACGAATGATATACCACCTATCATACGTATATTAAATATATATATAGAAATTATAGGGGTAGTACGTCAGTATATATATATATATATATATATATATATAAATGGACATTTATAAGTGGTTGACTAGTTTAGGTTGGTTTAAGTTAAGTTAGGTAGGTTAGGTTAGTGTTAGAGTTTAGGTTAGGTTACAATATATTAGCAATGGGTTTTATTGTGTACTCGCGTGACTATATATTGAAATTACGATACTTTTTGGTTCCTGTAATAAATCCTTACGTTTTCTCTAACTCATAAATTTTAGTTAGAGGTATGTTAGCGGACCAACTAAGTTTTAAATTTTAACATGTATGGTATAAAAGATTCTGGGTCACCATTATAGGGTATTTATTTATGGGAAGTTGAAGCTTTTCTAAATGTCAACATACGTCCTTTTTATAATATATATATAATATATATATAAATATATATAATATATATATATATATATAATATATATATATATATATTAGAGTAGTATATATTATAATAAGTAGACTAATATATATATATATACTAAGTGTTGTATTGAGGCTTATAGTGAGAAGTATAAATGACGTCTTTGTATAATATTCTAAAATTCTGGCCAATATCCTTTAGAGTTCTTTAAATAGATTTTTTATTTGATTCTCTTACCCATGTGTTATAGCTGAAACTTAAATCAACATCTTTCTGTTTCATTCCTTTGCTGTTTTATAGTTTTATATTAAAAACACTCCAACGTACTTTCCACCGTCATGTTTTGTTCACCAATGCATATGGATTTAATCTGGATTAATAAGCACAAACCTGTGAAATTAAATGTAAACACTTGTTTTGATTTTGTAACCTAAAATGGACTTCCGTGTGGAATACTAATGTGCATATGATAGACTAATTTCACTCCGCTGTGCTGAGTTATGGTAGTGAGGATTCCTACATATCCCAACCTATATAGCGCTACTGACCTACACTAACCTACATACCTAACCTAAAATCAAAAAAAAACCCTAAAACCTTAACCTTACAACCATAACGTTTACAATACGTAACCGTACTAAGTAATCAAATTCAAAAGATTAAAAATAATGCATTTATGTTACCGTCCCGCAATAAGTTATTGAATTTTAACACACACTGGTTGATTTTTTTTTTAATTCCTCTTTTGGTTTTAAATGTAGATTTATTTAAATACCTAAAAGAATAAATAACACATAATTAAAAAAATATTGAATTTACAAATCTTGAAAAATTTAGTTTTCCTGGTAATAAAGACATTTAATAATAAATAAAGATTGTTTAAAAAAACTTAAAATAAAAAAAAAAAATAAACAAGAAAAATTAAAAAATTGAGCTTCACCAATACTGTAAAGTTATTGAATAAGGCTTATTTTCTCTTCATAGGTAATTTAACTTTTCCATTTATTCACACAACTTCCACCAAAGAACGTTAAGACAAAGTAATTACAGTACCCTTTTTTTTTATTGATTTTCGTTCCTGGAGCCAACCTCTTATAAATAGCCCTATATATATATATATCTATAGATATAATATATATATATACTATATATATATAGTATAATATAATATAGGGTTAGTATGCGAGTCGTGTACTGTCTCGGCTTGTGGCGAGCGTGCGATGGCCTATAATATATATGTGATAGTATATATATATTATATATATATAACGTGGAATATATATGTATATATTATAGTAAAGTAGTATTATATAGTACGTAAATATATATATATAACCAATGTTTTTGGTTCGAAATATGGTAGATTAGGAGAACGTTTGTTCAGCAAGACACACTTTACAGTTGATCCATTACAAGACTATCATTTTGTACCTCTTTTAAAAGAGACATTTTTTTTCTTTTTTTCAGCCTTACTTTTAATGTATTTTGGCAGAGCCCTTTTAGGCCTTTTACCATGGGGACAAAAGATATATATATATATATAATAATATATATCTATAATATATATATATTATATATATATATTATATATCTATATATAGTATATATATAATATATATATTATATATATTATATAATATATGTATATATATAGTTATTATATATATAGTAGAAATTAATCGTAAAAAAAATCAATATTTCGTCAGAATTTCGCTAATCTCAAATATTTCCATATATATATTATATATATATATACGTGGAGGGTTAAGTGGGTTCTCACGGTTAGTGGGTATATATACTACATATTTGGTATATCTTATATAGTATATATATATATATTATATATTATATATAATAATATTATATATATTAATAATTAGTATTATAATTAATTTATATATATAAATATATATGTGCAAATATATAGATATATCTATATACTATATATTATATAAAATTGTATATATACTGTATATATATTATATATATATATATATTTATAATCTATATATAATAATTTATAAATATATTAATATAGTATATATATAGTAGTATATATAAAATATATATAATATCATATTTATATCCGTTGGTTTTAATATGGGTATAATGATATTTTATCATAGTATAAATATATATAATATAGTATATTTACTCATATATATAATATATTATATAATAATATATATATACTATAATATATTTATTATAGTAATATAATAGAGATATATATATATTATAATATTAATATAATAGTAATGTATATATATATATATATATATATATAGTATGTATTAAATATAATATATAGTATATATATATATATATATTAATATATATATATTATATATTATATATTATATAATTATACGAGAGAAGAGAGAGAAGAGAGGGAGAGAGAGAGAGGAGAGAGTTCCAGAAATAATCGGAGCCTACTTCATCATAAGGGTAGCATTGATGGAAATTGCAATAATATCTATTATGTAGTGGCCGGGATGTGTGGGTAAGTAACGCTGTGTTAAGTGGTGAAAAGTTTTGTCCGAACCAATAGTGAGTGGGATCTCGAACCGTAAGGAGGTGGGAATACGGCTTACATACAGTAGGAGTGCCCCGATAGTAGTCACGGCTCGATTGCGATATTTGTTATTCAGGATTATAATACATATAATTATATACTAACTCTCCGTGAAACGGTATTGTCGCGCCGACCGGCATTCATCTGCTGTTATGTCTGGCCCACACGCATTACCGTGATTCTTTCTTGCAGGTCCCAATGTCTTGACAAGGTGTGTATAAGACACCGTTTGATTGCGCCCCAGCAAAGAAGTAACAACTGTGAGCTCCAAGGGCACGTGGAGGCAGACACCGGCCTCCCCGACCAACTCGTCGTAAGGGATTTAGTTTAAAGCGAGGTGCGTTTGTCTCTGGCAAGGTGAGAAGGACAGCCATCTAAATGAAACCACAGATGAGATAGATTCCACACAGGTACAATCTCAAGGATCACTCTGAACCCATTCCGGAGGAATTGACTGAGTAGTTCGGTAGGTGCGGCATCTGCAATTGTTGTTGTCAGTGGGTCAGATGAGAAAGATTAGGGGCCAAGCGAGTGTGGTGCCTGATAATTCGCCTAAACCACTTACCGGTTGATCTAACGATGTTTGGCTGGGATATTATTGTGTGCTGTGTACTGATTGGCTTGAGATCTCCTGCGCCAACACGTGCGTAGACAGATCTTCTTCGCTAGCTCGTACGTTAGTTTGTCTGTGTTGCAATATTTAACTTATACAGTTGAATAATGTGAGTTGTATCTCCTTAACGAAACGTTAGCGAGTATACATACATAGAGTAATATGCTTCAATTTCCATCATTTTACGTTCCCGTGTATGAAGTGGCGTCTATATATATATATATATGTCAATATATAATATGGTATATATATATATATAGTATATATATATGATAATATTAATATATAGTATTACTATAATATATATATTAATAACTAATATATTATATATTATATTATATATAATATATATATACTATTATATATATCTACTATGGTGAGTGTTATTTATACTCTTTATACGTGTGATATATAATGTATACATCCTTCTTAAACTAGTCGACTGCTTGAAGTGTTCGAGGTTAGTTAATTCATATTTGTGAGTAGTTATATTATATTACTATATATGATGTATATATATTATAGTATTTGTTTTGAATGTATAATAGTACTATAGTTTATATAGTTTTTAAGGTAGATATAAGTTATATATATATATTAGCATACTTTGAGTTTCTTATGAATCCCGTTTTCCCTTTTGCGGTATCTGTTCGCCGATATCATTTGTTTTCCGGTCCGGGTTGTCTTTTGCAGGGGTGTTTATAGAGATTTTGTTTGCATCCAAACCTCTAATCTACATTTCATTAATGACCTCCAATTATCTATCACCTATCCACTTCAATAGCGACGTCTCCACCCTTTATTAATTTTTTGATTTTGAAAGACGTCTCACCCGTCAGCCATTAATTCACGCTAGGGGGTATACCACTCTGGAAAGGACACTAACCGATGTGAGGCTTTTCTCTCTCGACTTTTTGAAGGTTGGGATGACCATGATAAAGCAAGGTTTGCTTATGTTGCTCATGTTGTTTCAAACAACTCGTTTATATCATTCTTTCTCGATGTGGCTAGCGGCATAATCTTCAGTGCTATAGCTGAATCTGTCTTCGAAAACTCGTAACTCAAAAAAAAAACTTCGTCTCTCCTTAATATTCTTTGGGTTCTTTTTTTTTTTTTTTTTTATTTTTTTTTTTTTTTTGACATTTCATGTAAGGTTCACATTATTATTTCAACATCAGTTGCTGTGCGCTGGTTACAGGCGGTGTGGGTCGAGGGGGTGGGGGGGCGCCGGGAGGTGGGGGAGGGTTGGTCTGCGTTTGGTTTCGCGTGTCTGGGCGGTGTGGTGGTGCTGCTGCTGGGTGGGGTGGTCTATTGTTGTGGGTGCGGGCTTACTTGTATGAAGGCGGGTGGGTTGGGGGTGGGTTCGGTGGCTAAGCTGGGTGTGGTGCTGGGCGTGGTTAGATGGGGGCTTGGAGTGGCGGTGGGGTGGTGGGCGTCGTCGTAGACGCCTGTACACTAGGGAATTTTCTGGGGGAATGCGTTCTAGGGCTTCAACATCGCGACAGGGGGATGCTTTTCGTTGTGTAGGTATAAACACTTAATATCATATGTTAACTCTCTCTCTCTCTCTCTCTCCGAGTATTCTTCTTCGTGTCTTCCTCTGCTCGTCTCTCGTTCTCTCTCTCTCTCTCTCTCTCTCTCGTCTCTTGTCGTGCTCTGGGGCTGGTCGTGTCTGGGGATCGGAGGCGGGCAGGTGGCAGGACGCCAGGTCTCCTCTTCGGTCTTTTCGGGGGGCGGATTGGGTTGCGTAATCTCACCATTTGTCATCGCTATTTGGCAGCGAGATGCAGGAGCTGCTTTTCTGTGATTCCCCAGTTTCGCACTCTTCCCCATCCATTGAGAAGAACTCGTGTCTATTTACACACATCTATGTTATTATGTTCCAGTTTCTGAAACACTAGACTGAACTTCCGCTGCTCAATCTCCTTTTCCTGCACTCCTCTATAAAGCTAGACACAAATTCCTTTATCATTTTCTTAACTTCTTTGTCCCTTGTACAATTTCAGACTCCTTCTATCAAAACATGTCGGCCTTCAATTTGTCCCTGACTCGTGATTTTTACTTTGATCTTTATCCACAGAAGGGACATGTATATATATAGTATATATATATAATATTATATATATATAATATATACTATAAATAATAATATATTATATATATAGTATATGGATGTACCTCCTGAAAACAAGGAAAATTAAAAACTGTAAACACAAAATGAATACAATATACCTATTAAGTTAGCATAGATACAATCTAATATACTTACCATAATATGCCAAACATTTTCATTGGCTCCCTCAAATTTTATAAGTTATAGTGATAAATAGTGAAACGCTTATTATATTATACATACTATATATATTAAAACTATATAAACTAGACTTCTTATTGATTATGTGTCCTACCGTATTAAAGACCTAATATATAGAAAAGATAGGATGATAAATACTACTATACTGAGTAGTTCTTACTTGAGATAAGATTGAACTTTAAGTAGAACTGAGATGTATATTCATCAATATATACTATATCCAGGAGACCTTATACCTATGTTTACGGTATCCTTGGATAAAACTCAACCTGCCCAGTAATATCCTCAAATTGCTAACTATTATATATAACTATATATCTCTACTTTATGGATAACTTGAATAAGACTGGTCTGAAAATAGTATGTGAACATCCATCTCATTACTTGTTGAAATATACTATCTATTCATAATAAATATATAGAAATATAAAAATAGTATTTGTTCTAAAATCCTCCGTAACTAATTCTAATAGTTCCATAAAGTTGTAGTGCATTATATATATATGTAATTATGTATAGGTATCTAGGGGTATAATATTACCCTATAGGTAGAGGTGTGTTAGATAAATACTAAAGTAATAAGTAAAGTGTGCTTCTGGCAAAGTTTAGTAATATATATTATACTTATACATTATATATAGAGAATAACTGGAATTAGATGAAACTACTACTTCAGATAGTGAGGCAGTAGAAAAGCTAGCAAAACTAAAACCAAGAGCGTCAGCTACCGGATCAGAGCTGAAATAGTAGAAACTGTAAATAACTTTGAGAGAGCAACTTATTGGATGGGGTATTATGCTATCTCTCCAATCATGAACTAGCCCTCCATAATGTTTGAAAATGGTTCTTCACTTGGCGCATTTTTTTTCAATTTTTTTCTGAATGTATTTTTTTTTTTGTCTAGACAATTTAGTGTTAATATATTTTTTTTATAGCACATCGTGTTGTTTGAAGAGAAAAAAGAATTGATAATTCATCGCTGTTTGATATAAACCGAAGACGCACGAATCGGATTAGTTGTATTTGTGTAAAATACTTGCTATTTTTAAATAGGAATATTGTTTGGACTCGTTCCAGGAGTATCTCAATGGTCATATCCTTTGAGTATTAAGAATTCCTCTCTCTCTCCTCTTTAATCTATTCTCTCTTAATTCTGTTCTTCGTTCATCTCCTTTACGTCTCTCATCTCTTATATATATATTATACTACTCTATATTTATATTTTTTTTATATTCCTATATAGTATATATATAATACTCTGTATATATATACTTATATTTATACTATATATCCGTATAATAATTATTCTAATAATATATACATGATATAGGTTTAGTGTCGCATGTGTAGCATTATACGTACACGTTCAGTAAGAAGTGTGTGACTAAATTCTTTAAGATGGACGAAAGATTAATAGACGAATAAATTTGTTTATTTTCAAGAAATATAAAAAATAAGAAAAGCCATATACTGAATCACAACCTAGACTATGTTAGTGAGAAAATATAGTCACCTAATTTTTGAAACTCGTGAAGAGCTGCAGATTCATATATCGATTTTATAACAATTGTCAACACCATAAATTTGGCCATCAGCAGGTATTTCTTCTTGGTATTTTATCACCTTAAGACAATATATTTATCATTCTCGTTTAGCTGTTTTTGGTTGTGAAAGCACAAATGTAAATGTTGGAGTGCACATTAAGGTTTATTATGCTTTTTTATAGAAGTTTTTTTATTTAACGCATCGGTTCAGAAGTCCTATTGCCTCTTACTTACATGAATATGACTACCTCGAGGCATTTACTTCACAAATATCGATGGAGCCACAAAGAGCTCTTCCAGCTATTCAGGGAAATCAGTAACTTGAATTAAAGAGTTTGAAAATTTTCCAGTCATTAATTTCGCGAACCAGTACTATCGTTATCGTTCTCGTGGCCATTTATCCACTCTCTTACTGGTAGTCAGTCACTTTTTTATGCCAAGATTTTTTGATCTGGGTATTACTCTCCATATAATAATAATCCATCTCAAAGGCTGCCAGGTCAAATCGGTATACATTATCGTCTAGCTAACTACGTTCTTTAAAATCTTTAAATTGTATGTTTTAAAATGAATCATCTGATAGGGCTTATTACCCTACGCGAAATTATAGTTATCAGAGAAGTATCGCGCATCTCCTGTTCGTTCGTCTTGATTAAGCTCACTCCCTCTTGTATCTGCGGCCCAAGGCATGTTCTCAATATAATTACATTTTCCAAGATACCTAACCATTTACACTAAAAATATTTATAGACGTCTGTAATTCAGAGAAATGCTGATTTCGCTCACCCTTAAAATATTCTGATAAGCATGCTGTGTTATGAAAGACGTCTTATTCGTGAGCTTGCAATACAAAGAATTATTTCAGTACGAAAGCATAATGAGAAAAAACTAAGGAAGTTTCTAATACCGGAAATCAACTTCCAAGCAAAAGATTATACCGATTTAATATTTTGGGCAAAATTACTGATGACAGAGCCATCTCCTTTGTTTACTATATCACGGAATACAGACTTTAACAAGTCTGCCCTTAAAGATGCTAATATTTAAACACACATAATGCGCAAGATTTTCCTTGTCATTCACAGAACGTCGAAAGAGCTGTTCAATTAGTAACCGAAGCTTCTAATTCAGTTTTTGGGGAAACAAAAAATGAGAAGGATTTTATTCGTGTCAGAATGAAATTCTAGGGAAGCAATAAATAAATCTTAATCAAAAGGCAGTTTATGAACTAGATTTATAAAGAAAACAAGCTGGTGGGAGGGTGGGGGTCCGAAGTCGCGAATGCAACTACCCCCTCCTCGTACCTGAGTTCTTGGGAGATATAGGCTTTGGATATTTAAGATACGCGAAAAATTCATATATCAATCAATATATATATATTATAGTGTTATATATATATTATATAATATATATTATTAATATATAGTTACATACCTACTATATATATATATTATATATTTATAATATATATATATTTAACGTGATATTATGTATTCATACGCTATATAGAGAGAGAGAGAGAGGATAGAGAGCGGACCATTACATTAGTGACTACTAATAAAGAGGATATAGACCGCAGAGTGTTCTTGAACGAGGCATATTTTCTTATTTTCAAAGATTATAACTACGTATTTCCAAACAAACCATATCCGATTGGACTTGCTCACATTTAGGTGACATTAATCTTTCTTTCGTCAACTTGAAGATGAGCTATAAAGGGTTATTTATGCACTCGCTAAAGAAGAATTCATTCGACAAGCAAATCTATATAAAAATAAATAATATAATCATTTAAGGAAAATTGATAAGAAAATTGCGACAATAATGATAATAAAAAATAACACAACAAAAATATAAAATAATGAAATTAGACACTTTTTACAAATAATTTTGAGGGGACGAATAAGTGGTAGCTAAATCCCCATGCATTTATCTAAAATTGGCTATCCAAAATTTTGACGTTTCTAGAAGGCATAAAACGGCGAAACTATATTTTTGTGCTATTTGCGCCTCAGGCAGATTTCGATTTGCAGAAGAGTGTTGCATTTGTTTAGAGCTCTCAATCTCTCATAATTATATGTTTTACATAATAATATATTATTTGTATTTAATTTATAAATAACTTAACTATATATATATAAAGATATAATAATTTTAATATATAATTTATAAGAAATTATTAGTATCATATATAAGAAATATCTTATATTTGTAAAAAATTTATAACATATCGACTTTAAAGCTCAACTAATACATTTGATAAATTTTTCCTAAATAATATACTTTGATATCTTCATATATATTATTTAAGAACTAAAGTATATTAATAATTTATATTTATATACTTAATAATAAAGACAACTATTTTATAAAATATTATAATATTATAATATTATGCTTATATATATAGAGAAGAGAGAGAGACGAGAAGAGAGAGAGAGAGAGAGAGAAAAGAATTACAACTACAAAATATAAAATAGTATTTGATTTGATATAAAGTTATCCTTCACTCACGTACAGGGGAGTTACGGGGTGGCAGAACTCCTCCTGACATATATGGTAATTCTCAACCGCATGCATTAATCATATTCAAAAAATTATTATTTTAATTTAAAACATTTAAACAATTTCTTTTTTTTACTAGTTTCGAAAATTTATACAAAAACTAGAGTTCCATCAGTGTTAAAATTATGATATGGATGTATGGATGTTAGATTATGTTTATTATATTTTTTTATATTTATTATTTATATTATGTTTATTAAAAATGATAAATATAATATAAATAATAAATATATTATTTACATTATGTTTATTATATACATTTTTTTAGATTTCTTTTCTTTTCAACTTATATATATTACATTAACATACATATAAAAATAACTATACCTAAATATAAATATCACATTATATACTCTTATCATATAGCTTATATATATAATATATACTTATATATATATATATATATGAAATATTCCGACCACACAATCTATATCCTATAATTTATAGATAATAAAATCCATATATCCATCCTATTAGTGAACTTATGAATAGTAAAAATATAGAGTAACCAATATTCATATTACCGTACTATTTACTATGACATTCAAAGAATAATGATTTGGCACCCATAAAAGATTATCCGATTTGCTTTGTTTGCTTCATAGACGTTCTTAAATTTATAATTTGTTTTACTAAATCAAGGAATTTATTGATTATTTATATGTTGTTATTATTGAGGTTCTCGAGAGTATTATTTTTAATCATTTAGGGCAATAAGAGACAATATACATTATACAAAGTTTGTTATTTTTTTATACTTTTAAAATTATTTTTTAACTTTTAAATGTTTCGATGTATGAGCTTTTTTTAATATATACCTTAATAGCCCATACACTCTATTATCGACTTCATCAGTTTGTAACTGGATTTTCAAACGTATCGCATATTTTTGTCAATGTTTTTTTCCTGTGCAAGTCCAATTTTCTTCGCGTTTTTATAACCTGAAACTGAAATTGATCTTGAAAATGCATGATTTTATATTATTATTTATATATATTATATAGTTTATTTATATATTTTTTTGTATGAAGTTTAATATATATTTTAATAAGTTATAGTATATATACCTATTAATATATATAAATATATAATAAGTGTTCATTTATAAGTTACTAAGTGGTAATAAAAATATATTATATATTACAAAATTTCATTATATATTATATTTATATATATGTGTTTAATAGATATATATATTATTTTATAATTAATAAGTACTATTACAATTATCTCATTAAAGTAACATTAAATAATGTAAATTATTACTTTATATTAATACATAATAATATATATATTATCATTTGTTATATATATTACTAGATTATAATTATTATATATTATATATAAATCCCACTTTGGGGAGAATGGGGCAGATTTATAGTGTTTGATAGTTGTGCACGTGATGGAGGCGCGCTTGATCAAGAGAGTCGTAGCTCATCTAATAAGTAGATTTCAGAAGATCCAGGAGTAGACAATTCTATCTTAAGCAAATTGAATGGAGCATGAGTTGAGTCTGATCCGGAGTCAAGAATACTTTTTTCTGTCTCCAACATCCTTTAATTAAAATAAATAATTTTTTTTCTGTATTTTGTGATATTTTTATTAATTTCTCACAGAGTTGTACATCTCTTGACATTAATTAGTCTACCATTTCTATATATCAGCAATCACTTATGAGCACTTCAGTGAAAGACTCAAAACGAGGGGCGGGACGATACGCCATATAAGCTAGACAAGGAAATCAAATGGTATCTCGTCGATTCTATTCCTTTTTGTTTCGCTCAGGATCGGGAGCTTATTAACTTGTCGTAAAGTTTCTATAGAAATAAGATATCTTCCTTGAAAAAGCAGACTCGCCATTATTTACGATCCCTTCCAAAAGTTCTGTTGCAAATTCGGGCCTTTATAGTCACTTGTAAAAAAATTATATGAAAAAAACTATACAGTAATCATTCAATATGATAAGTATTTTTTTTCTTTTGTTCTTTTTTTTTTTTGTTCTTTTTTGTGCTTTATTTTATTTTCTATTTTTGTCTTACTTTGTTTTTTTTCATCTTCTTTTTTTGTGCGTTTTTTTTTTTTTTTTATTTTGTTATATATTTTTTAAATACCTTTTTTTGTTTATAACTTCTTTTTTTCTCTTTTGTATTTTTATTTTTTTTATTTTTTTTTTTTTCAATAGTTCTCAATCATTTATATCACTGTGAATTGTCGTGTTTGTAGTGTTGATAGGCATAATCACGCTTCTCAATTATCCGATAGAATTAATGGTATAGGAACAGTTCTTGTATATTTTAACATTTTATATTTTTTTTTTTGGCGGGGGGGGAGGAGACTGCGGTTTATATTATCAGGGGTGAAGGTTTGAGGGGTTTTCCCCAAAAGTGTTATCAATTCCTCCATTCATATTTATTACCTATTATTTTTTATTAGAATCGATATTTGTGTGATATGATCATCAACTTTTTTCATTGTGCTAATATATGTATAGTACAATAAATTAGAGGGTGATTATTTATATATTTTAAAGCTCTTTTTTAGATTGTATATTAAATGTTGTTTAAAATTTAATCACTTATTTAAATAAAGGTTTTTTTCCCTTTAATTCTAAATATATTATAAACATTTTAATGCTAAGAGATAGCTATTAAGCTTATGTTATTAAGGGAGTACCATTATCATATTTTTTTTATGTAATAATAAATGTTAATTATTTTATAGAATATAATATTATTATACTTTATACTCTAGTGATATATAACATAATGACAAGGGGTCCCCTTAAATTACCAGTCTTCATCCTCCTCTTACCCTAATGTAATGTAAAATCAAATTAAGAAAATGCGTTTGCACATATTCTATTAATATAATATACTTATATATTATAATATATTATATAATTAATAATATATATATTATTTTGTATAGTTAATATATATATATACGTATATATCATAATATTGTTATTGAGTGGTTTATATAATATATCTACTTAGAACAATAATCTTTTATAATATGTATATATATTATAATGCTTATACATATGTGCTATTTGATTTAATTTTGAAGATGATATATATATTATAATCTTAGTTGTATATTATCATATATATATAATATATTTAATATAAATCTTGGTCAGATTATAATTTTTGGAATGGTCGTATTGTATATTATACAAATATATATATGTATTTATATATAAAGTATACTATATATTATTATAACTATATATAAATATCTCACTAAACACTAATTTACTACTAACTACTTAAGTATACATTTATTATATACTTGCTCCTTAATATACTTATTTTTATAAATCTTTTTATAGAACCGCAAAAAAATTTTTCTATAATTTAATTTTTTTGTTAGAGTAAAAATTATTTCTTTAATAATGCTCATTTAAGTATTTCATTAATACTATAATATGTGTATTCCTATTATTAATTAACTATATATATATGTAATATAAGATTATCATTATCACTATTAGTATTATATCTTCACTATATATATGAGTTATATAATACATTAATTATATAAACATCTCCATCATATCTGCAATTGTCGAGTACTATTCTATTACGATGACGCAGGTGTGGTTGTCATAAGAATGGAATTTTCGCTCTTATAACAAATAAAGTTTTAGCTCTCATCATTATCATCTCTAAATTTCAGCGCTCATTCACATGCATATTATTACTCTATGTAAACATCCGCTATCATAATACTACTCATTCCCAATACATGTTATTGAATTTAAAAGAACATGTATTTTATACGTGCAAGAATGAATCTATGTGTGAACCTATTTTGAGAATGTATTGGTGTGCTGTTGTGTGTGTTGTGGTGCGTGTGTGAGTATGGAACAGTCATGTCTCAACATTGCAGATTCTATTTAGTTATGGAAAATTAAATCCTCTCCCAAACCTAATTTGAATCTGACTCGGATTGAAAACATATCAATAGTATTTATTTTTTCAATAGCAAAGAATAAAAAAATTAAAAATAACATTAATAAATATACTGAAATAAGTTGTTTCGTGAGCTTATTATAGAAAACTTATGATAGATTAGGAAATAGAGTAATAAATATAATAATAAATAACTTAATATATAATAATAATTATTTGATAATAATAATAATATATAATAATTCTTATCAAATAATAATCACACTAATAATAAATATAGTCATAAATAATAATAATACTTAAATTCAATGTATATATATCTACTCAAACGATGAATATATTGACATATTATAATATTATACTGATGAATTTATATACTGCAGGTGCTTATCTTATATCCTCCTATAGGCCTGAATAAATCCAGGTAATATCAGGTTACTCTACTGTGGATCTGTATATTCAATCCTATTATTAACAGATTATATCCTTATATATTCATTATATATATTTATATATATAATATATCTATATATATATATATATTTTATACTGACATACCCTGTGATAATATTTATTGTTATATCTTATATTTTGTTATATTATTGGTCTTGGATATATTTTTACGTATATTTTTATGTATCTTATTTTTTGTTTTGCAAGATATGTTAAAGAACACAATGTAGATCTGAAGATTTCTTATATGTGTTATAATTCTCGCCTCTTTGAATGTAAATAATATGTGTGGTCTCATATAATATATATCTACATTATATTATTATATATATATATTCTATATACTATACTAATTAGTAATAATTAGTATATATTAATATATATCAGCTCTAATACATACGTGATATGAACTACCTAGTTATTGGATTGTATAATACTTGTGTATAGCTAAATATCAGACTATAAAATAATTAATCTATTATTATATAAGTACTTAATACTATTTTACAGTATAGTTGTTATTAAAATATATTCAATCACAATAATATTTCAGAACAAATAGTCTTTTCTTTAGAATCAAATAATCATGTAAAATGATAATAAATATGCTTCTGTATAAATTATACTGCGTAATGCTATAAGGAAGATTCATACTTACAGTGATACAGTATACAATATAATTGTAAACAATGACGCGATCACTGGCTAGATCGGTTGAATAATAGGCTTATCAATAACATAGAAATTCAATAAATAAATAATAGAAATAACTTCACTCGTTATTTGAATAATGAATTAGTACAATAAATATCACTTGAGCTATCTTAAAGCAATTAGATGAACTCGTAATGTAAAAATCACAATAACTGTTTTCTGCACAGCAGCAGTCATTTGACACATCTCTCTCACATGAAACCAGCGACAGACTCTCTCGAATGCTGCGTTGCATTCTATCATATACTACAATATTTCAGGGCTTACCAACTCGTGGCGCTTTTGCCCTTGAAACTAAATCCTACTTTTTACAAATTAATATAATTTTCGTGATTTACAATAACTTTAATTACGCAAAAAACATGACTGTCTTTCAGACACAGTGTCAACTTATACAAAACTATATATAGGTTATTTATATTTTTAATATTTATATATATGTATTAATATTATATTAATATTATATATTAATTATATATAATTATATTATATTATAATATATATATATATTTATATAATATTATTAATATTTATATATAAATAATATTTATATATAATATATTATTATAATATAATATTTTTTTTATAATTATATATTAAATATATATTGTATATATATATATATAATAATATATATATAATATATATATTAATAATATATATTAATTTGTAATATATAATAGTATAGGATGTATAGTACGGGATAAGGGTAGTTATGAAATATATATAGGTGATTTTATATTTTAATTATATTATTAATTATAGTTAAATTTATAGAGGGGGTTTATTTTTTACTTTATATATATTCTTTTATTATATATATATTTAATATATATTATATTAATATATATATATATATATATCTATTAGCAATTCTTCAATAGTATTAATATACTATATATATAATATATCTATTAATTATATATTATATTAGCTATATTATTAATATTTATTTTTTTTATTCAATATATATATACTATATATATAATTACTAATATATATCATTAATATATAATATCCTTAATATCTATTTATATATATTTAATTATAAATTTATTATATTATCATAATATTAATATATTAACTTTTTTAATTCTTTATATATATATTAAATATAATGTATTATAATATATTTATATATATATATTAATATTAGTTATTTATAGTATATATATTATATATTTATTATATATAATTAAGTATATATATCTATTTTATCTATATATATATAACTATATATATATAATATATTATATTTAATTATCTGTATATTATTTATTATATATATTATTTATTTATTATATATGTTTTTAATTATATTATCAAAATAAAGATAATCTATATTATATAATATGTAATTAGTTAGTTATATGAAAGTGGATAGTAGATAATTTATAGATTATTTTAATAATTATATTAACCGTAAATATAAACAATTGAGCATAAGTTGGGTATATTTATTAATTTTTTTTATAATAGTCACCCTCTTTTATATATACATATCTATATATATCTATAGTAAATTACGTTATGGTACTATTATATTAATATCGTTACTGAATTGAAAGATAGATTTTTTATATTACATTATTATCAATTAAATTTATTTATATTAACTACTTATCATATGTTCCTCATATATATAAATTATATATTACTTTATAACTAATATATATTATATATATATCATTTTTTTTATATAATATATTTATATATATCATTAATATTTATTATTTATTCCTTTTAATAATCTATTTCTTAATATTTATATATCATATTATTATTATTATATTATAATAATTAATATTTCTTTTATGTAATTGTTACCTTTTATTTTTTTTATTCAAAATAATAATTTATTATTTATTACTATATTATATTAATTATATTATCTAAAGATTTTTTAATTTTATTAGTATATTTTTATTATTTATTCTTTTATTATTCGTTCTCTCATTTCTTATCTTATTTTAAATTATTATTATTTTATTTATTATATATAGATTTATATATAATAATTATTAATATATTCTCTATACATTTTTGAATCAATATATTATATTGTTATATAAAATAAATTATTTCACATTACAGTTAATAATTGAATTTTTATATTTATTTATTTATATGATTACATATTTATTATATATCATTATATTTATTATTACTATATTATTACTTTCTATTATATCTTTAATATATATATCTATATTTAATTTAATTTTCTTATATATCATTGTTATTAATTATTGCCGGGGGCACGAGGAGGAGCGGAGTGAGTGAATATCGTATCTTATTATAATATCTAGGTGGCGGGGGTGAGTATCGGTAGGGTATGTATGAGTCAGAGGAGTGCGTTAGGTGCTGATTAGACGTGATGGCTTAGCAGCGGAGCGTGGTAGAGGTATGACATAGGTATATGACCTGCGTCTCCTCAGCTATAGAACATATCATTATTCCAAACACTGTGATTGTGAATTATTTTGTAATGTTATGTAACAAGCTTTTAATTATGAATATACGAGAAAACAATGCTACAATACTCTTGTTAACGTTGCAATCGT
>JABUQX010019868.1:60000-61208 GCA_015478945.1 Trachelipus rathkii
CAATCCTATCTAAACTCCGACCACCTCCCAATCATCATAAAATACCAAAATGTCAACAAACCAAACTACCCACTTAGGAAAACATACACAAACTGCAAAAAAGCAGACTGGACACAATTCACCAACTATATTGAAAATAAAATACATCCCCTAAATATCACAAGCGCAACAACACTTAATAAATTCATACAAAAAAATCACTTTTCTAATCCAAAAGCAGCTAAAAAATCCATTTCCAAAGGTACATACATAAAAAAATATAACCCAACCTAACACCTGAAATAGAACAACTAATCAAACAGCGCAACTCATTTAGAAAAATAATGCCCACGTCACTCCAAACGACAACACAGATTAACGTCTTAAACACCTAAATCATAAACTTAACAAACGCACACTTTTCAAACAACTTCCAAACCTCCTCATCTAAGAACATCCACACACGAAAACATCGGGAATGGTGGAAACATATGCACTAAAAACTCGACCAACCAACAAACACGCACTCACTGAATCCATCAATAAACTCAAAACACATACAAAACCCCATCCAACAAACCAACTACGCAACATTTCTGACAACTCACTTCTCAAAGGAGAGTCAAAAACCAACACACCATCAAAGCAGGAAAATCATCAAAGATCTAAGAAAGCAAAACTCAACTACGACCGAAAAATAGAAATAACCACAACTGACTTAGGAAACATAAAAACAAGTCACTAAAACTCACCTGCCACTGCCCAGACATCATCAACAAATACCTCAAAACCAGTGAGCACAGCTTTAAATCAAATTACGCATAATATAGCATGATAGTTCCATCAGCCTATATGTTCATCATTCCATCTATCTGAAAAAAAGCTATCACTATAACCAAACTAAAACCAGTAAAAGAACCCTCTTACCCTTCATCATATCGCCCAATCTCTCTCTATTGATCAACATATGCAAACTCGGGGAAAAAACCATACACTAACTAATAATCCCACATCATCAATACATAAATTTCACAAACACGGTTCCAACAAAACTTTCCATCAACAATCCGAACTTCATCAATAAACGATCATTTAAACGCTAGCATCAACGGCCTAAATAGCTCAAAACCCACTCACAAAACAAAACCATAGGCAATCGCATCAACAAAGTACTTCGGATACGGTAATCTTAAACATAACTTGATCGCTCAAATAACAAAAATCTTACC
>JABUQX010019869.1:0-17500 GCA_015478945.1 Trachelipus rathkii
CCCAGAGAGAATTCAAAAAACCTTGAAACCCCCAAAAAACCAAGTTTTTTATCAGAGTGGTTGGTAAAGTACTGATTGAGTTCCAAGGCATACTGTAAAGTATGTAACAAAAGAACTTGATCTATCTAACATGAGAAGCCAAGCCGAAGTTTCACATCAAGAGGGGAAACTCAGTTGAATTTAATCAAAACTCAGCAGGAACAACATGGTTGACAAAACTTGTTTGCGTTGATGTGTTCTATAAATGGACTAAATATTAGTGAATAGTGTGTGCACTGAAAATTTGCCATTCGCATCAATTCTAAATCATAGTCATCAACCGATTGCTAAATATAACCCTGGAGTGCGCTATTAATAACCAACGCAAACAGTTTATCAATCTCAGTTTCATCTTTGTTTGCATAAAGATGATTGTATTAAGATCTGAAATACTATGTGAGGCATGATACACAAGGTGTGGATGATAAAATGTCTTTAAAAAACTCGTGTGCGGATATAGGGGAAACATTTAATTAAGTGGTATTCCAGATAAGTGCGAGCTACGGCTTTAGATACTGGGAGAATAGACAGAAGGACAGTTATGTTAAATGATGTAAGTTAACCATTGAGATTCTTGCTCCCATAATTTTTTCCAGAAAGTTGCAAAAGCAACATACACTCTTAAACTTATGCAGTGAAGCTAATCTAGGCAACCACTCGCACTCTACACACATTCAAATAAATAATTTTTGGATGGTGACTGCATTTTTTTAAGAGACTTAATTTAATTTTTTTGCTGTCTATAAAGTTGTCACTTGGGCGAATCAGGAATGTTAATGCGTGGATATTGTGGCTATAAGTTTATTCAGCATGATATGAAGGGGACTGATAATTAGTTTCAGCAGATCGGAAGAGTAAGTGACAGTGGATGGAAAGGGTTTTGCGTATTGATTAAAGGTTTCGAAGCAATTTTTAGGTGTGCTATGAGGGGGAATATGGCGGTTGACCAGAGGACTTCGTTTTGAAACTTTCAAAGAAGACCAACGGTAGCACAATTATAAGGGAATGCCCGTCGGAATGACTTCAATGACAACAGTATTACGATCAATGATCCCAATCGCGCAGCGAATATATGCAAAAAATGTGTATGAGCAAAATAGGATTTAGATTTCTTTTAAGGATAGTATGAAGAACAGCAGTTGCTACAAAACAGAGTGCAAACAGAACCAGAATAAAGAGAAGCATAATATAAAAAGGTTTGAAAAAAAGGAAATTATACGGAGCAGATATAGATTCTTGAAAATCCGATTCTCATTGAGAAGTAAGATGTTAAAATGAGAGCTAGAGAGGTAGAGTCACAAAAATCAAAAAGTGCGAAGCGCGATTGCTCTGAGAGAAACTGTTAACCTAACACATTAATCTGCGATTAGAACTTATTTGTTTTTAAATTTATGACAATTGTAAATGAAGATAATGGAGTTGGTATCAAGAATTCGTTTGCATAATATATAGTGTTTATTACAGTTGAAAATTTTCATAAACTAGAATTAGAATTAGAAAGAGCTTTAAATGGAAAGAGGTCGGACCCTTGAAATAATGGAAACAGAGTCAAAAAAAAAAAAAATAATAAAAAAGGGGCTCCATAACCCTGTTTTTTCACTTACCAAAGCTTATATGAAAAACATCTTCGTAATTTATTCCGTGTAGAACTTTCATCATTTTTTATTTAGCAGATGATATTAATGGTATAAGATAGGTACAATAACCCACATCAAAAAACATCCAGAAATATCCAATATATGCAAGTTATACTGTATACTGAACAAATTTTTTTTTGTATTGATCATGAAACTTACCTACAAGTATTATTATACCGTTCATATAAAACCTGCTGTTTTATACGAGTTCACACCTCATAGAAAAAAAAATGTTTCTCCTTCTTGCTTCTTCTTTGCTGTAATATAAATCAATTAGACTTCTGCTTAAGATTTTGACCTTCTCTAATGTCGAGGTCAACATATGGCTTTTATTTCGATGATGGTCTTCGTCTATTTTGAACGGAGATAATAATCTGTGTCATGAACACAAGAAAAGATAATTTCTCGCAAAAATTTTGTAAATTATTCATAATTAATATCGTAATAAAAATATCAATAGGGACATAATAAAATAAAGCCGTGTACTCTGATCCCATGTCTTCACACAATTTTTTTGAAATTTTTTAGCTTTCATTGGTCGAGTTTTAATAAAATTACGACATTTTGAGTGGAATTCTCAAAACCATATTGAGTGGAATACTCAAGTTCTTTGAATGCGGAGAGCTTTCTTGTGGAATGATACTATCGTGTCATCCCACTAAAAGTGAGGCTTTTTCTTTTACGATAAGAGCCTAGTAACCCACGTAATGACAGACAGTTAAACGGCCACCATCTGTAGCACATACAATCATTTGCCCACTCCAATTTTTATCATTCATAAATGAATCTAGGATCTCAACAAGTCTTGAGGTTTTGTACTTATTTTTAATACTTTTACAAAAAAATTTCTATAATATTCAATACGTCTACGAACCGAAACATAGCAAATTAAATACGTCCTTATTGTATCCACTACTCATTCTAATTGCAGCCCAAATTCATTTTCTTTTTTATTTTTTCGATCAATTATCTGACCATTGAGATCTTTCGCCATATGTTGGATTCTTCAACTAATATTGTTGTCAGACAAAGGAAACCTTTGAAAGTGCTTTTCCCGCCGACTCACCAATCATAATGTTCACTAAGTCAACTGCAGCAGGTAGAATTAGCTCCTCTGCGATGGTGTGCAGAATTACAGAACTAAAAATGCCCAACCTTATTATGGACGCCCGCAAAGGCAAAACTTAAAGTTTGATACCCCTGCCGAGAAAAAAAAAAGTACCTTTTTGTTTGTTTTAAATTCTTCGCCTTCCTGTCAAAAAACTTTGAGGGTTTACCAATCAAATCACGATGATTGGTTTCTATATGTGCCTTTTGAGGAACAATAGACACTGCAGTCTCTCTGTTCGCCCCTAACATCAATGGCTATAAAGCCAAAATTCAAATAAGATTATCATATATACGGTAATTCCGTTTCTGAATTCACCACTTGTCCCTCCACTATCTCTTCAATTTCACTACGACGCTTATTATCCATTTTTATAAAGATCACACCAAGATTTAAATTTTAAATGTTAAAAAGTCTTAAAAGAATACCCACTTCGCAACCTTTTTTGCACATAGTTACTAGTAACTATATTTATTATCCCAACTTTATAAATTAACTGTAATTTATCTGACACACACCCATATTAAAAGAGAAATCATTCACAGACTGGACTGTTGCCAGAATTCTTGCTAATATGGAGTCTTTAAATCTTAAAATGTAAAGTTGCCCCTCAGAATATGATATCTGATCGAAGAGAGCGAGTATATTCAAACTATTATATATATCATATATATATATATTATATATATATATATATATATATATATATATTATATATTAATATAATAATATATATATATATATATTATATATATGGTAAAATTTTACATTCGCAGCCACTAATTTTTTAGAGTTATTTTCGAATTGAGTTCGACTTAAATCAGAAAATCGAGCTGTTATTCGATACCTGGCAATCGATAATTGGTAACTCCCATCGATACATAAATAATAATTATATATATATCTATATATATATATATATATATATATATATAGTAAATATATAATATATATAATATATATATATTATATATATATAATATTATATATATATATATATATATTTATATATAATATATGTATATATATATATATATATAGTTTTAATCAATACGCTTTAATTGCTGATTATTGAGTACGAGATGATTGTTGCGAAATAAATGTCCCAAAGTACTCATTTTGGGATTTATGGTTTTTGGGGTATATCACTAACGAATACCCATGGGTATCCGCCCCGATGTCAGGAGTCGGGGGGTCTTCTCGCGGCCTCTAGGTGGACTACGAGGGACTAATCCCCCCTCCGGGGTATGATCTCCGGGAACCCCCGCTCTTGGTCTTTGGTGTCGCGGGGTCCTCCGGCCATCCCCTCCGGGGTATGAAAACGTCCCTCCCTTCGTCCCCCATCGGCTCGAGCCCCCTAAAAAAGGGTAAATACTCCATTTTAGGGGCTGTTGACTCACTGTGGGGTAAAAGTAGCCCTAAAACTTTACTGATGCCCATTATGCCGTTAAAACCTAACTAACTTACTCGATAGCAGTGTTAGTAGGCTGCCGAAAAAAAAAAAAATAATATATATATATATGATATATATATAATTATTATATATATATATATTATAGATATATATATATATATTATATATATATGTAACTATATATAGATATTATATAAAATTTATCACATTTAAATATATACATTTAATAGTACTTACAAATTACAATTCATGGATAGTGTCTCGATATACCTTGCAGAAACTCGATTTAAATTTTTCCCAACTCTTACTATTGAAATTTTTTAAAATTTCTCACATCTCTTTTGTTTGCCCAAATTTAGGTGAATATTCGTCTCACAAACTCTAGAACAACTTATAATTTGCTATTTACCAAATAATCATTTACAATTTCATTTGTAAAAGAGTATCTCTGACAACTCACTTACACATGCGACGCAGATAAACTTTGTATGTATACTGTCCCGATTCTTTTTTTTTTATTTATCATCGTACAGATTAATCGAATACAACTAACGATTTATCTATTACAATACAATGTATTGATAGATCCCATTAAATATCACAACTGGAGCTAGTTTTTTTTTGTGCTGCCGAAATGTAAAATTTAAGGCCTTATATTATATATATATATATGTATCTGATATCATATAGCTATATATATATATATATATATAATACTATATACTATAATATATATATATAGTATATGATATATAATATATATATCTATATATATATTATATAATATAATTATATATAATTATATATTAATATACTTTATATAGCCTATTTATATATATATATATATATATTATATATATATATATATTTAATATATTATATAATTTCGTAAAGTAACATTATACCTAAGAGGAAGACATGGAATAATTTTAATTCTTTTTCTGAGCAATAATTTCCTTGAACTGAGAAGACACTTCGTTTGAGGCGCGGCTCCAGCAAATATAATTCGCGGCACCCCAGGGTGCCGCGGCACATAGTTTGAAAACCACTGGCCTATACAATTGACTAGTACATTTGAGGAAGTCTTAATTTAGCCAGACAATGGTTGAGTAAAATAAGTCTCACAAAAGGCCCAATGCACTCCACAATACAACCGCCACATGATCCCTCACTTTGGGAATACTGTGGGAGACAGGGCACATCGGTAACCTTCCCCAGCAGAACTGAAAGAGTCAAAGAAAGAACTCCCACTCCTTGCAGGAAAGCCGAAGCTTCTCCTTGGCTATCAAATAACAGCCACATTCGAAGAAAGTGCTCAACACTCAATTTCACCACTGCATGATGAACAGAGGGGTGTGTTGGAAAGACCCAAATGAAAGAGTGCCCATTTGAGACCAGATGCCACCCAATTCTCAGTCTTGTTATGGCAGTCTGCCAAGTGATGGGCACAGAGGAGTGAAAACCATACATCTTCCCTGTAATATTGTTCCAGAGAATGAGTGCTAAGGAAAGTATGGAGTTCCTCTATCCAAAAAAACCTTCATCACCTTGCTAATGTAGGAATACCATTCAGCCAGCTTTAAGGGAAAATATTCGTATTGATGCCAGTGGGCCAACTTGGTGGATACATCTGCAGTCTCATTACCAACAACACCAATGTGGGAAAGGACCCAGTGGAAGTGTAGTACCCAACCGGCTGAGACATGGATATAAGATTTGATTGAATTTGTAATTGAATTCTGTTGTACTTGGTGGCATGGTTAGAATCAGAAAAGATTATAATAGATTGAGGTGAGAGATGGGCCACCACAAACTATAATGCTCTGAGAATAGCATATAGTTCTAGGAAGGCCATGGAATGCAGTGGAGAGGGTTTCCAATTCTGTGTGAGGGAAAGTTCTGAGAAATACACAGGAGCTGCTGCAGAACAAGTTGAACCTTCGAACCATCAGTATACACCTGAAAATGTGTTCTGTAGTTTTCCAGGATTTCTTGAAAAAAAGAGAGAACCAAAACAGGACCATCCCTTCTCTAAGTCAATGGGAAAGCAAAGGTGAAATGAGCCCCCAGGTTGCAATAAGGTAGGATCAGAAAGCAGATGAAAACTGGGTTCAGGGCCCTCTGAAACAAGAGACTAAACTAATGCTGTGCTCGAGAGATAAAGAGGTATATTCCTCTTCTCCATTCCAGAGGAACCCAATTCACATGCACAATAGAAAACCTTGAAAGGATGGTTCACCAATACAGACATCAATTTAGTATATCTCCTAGCAACCAGTTCCTCCCAATGCAGTAGGAGAGGAAGAAGACAGCCCTCTGCTTCCAATGCCTTAATGGGAGAAGGAAAAGCTGCCAGAGCTATTCAGATGGCAGTATTTTGAATGGTCTCCAGGCACTTTAGAGATGTTGGGGAAGCAAAAGAGTAAACCACACTCCCATAATCTAATTTGGCTCTGATATAGATGGTATAAAAGTGGAGAATAGCCTAGGCTCTTGGAAGCACCCCATTTATTGTCTTCCAAACATCTCATCATCTATGTTTACTCTTCAAACACTTGTAACTGGAGGCCCTCAATGTTTTGCATCCAAGTAAGAGAGGGGCCATCAAGGGTGAGACCCAAAAATTTATTTAGTGACAAAGGGAACCTGACTCCTGTTTAGTCGAAGGGGTGGTATGAAAGGAACCCTCCATTTTGTAAAACACATCAAGGCACATTTGGCTATATTGAAATGCCGGAGCCATCAATCTTCCCAGTCCAAGATCCTCTGTGTCTCCACCTCCAAAGCTCTCTGGGCACCTAGCATAGTAGATGAAGATGCACAAAATTAAATCATCAGCATATGCCATAACTTTAGTGGAAGAAGTAGTTGGCAAATCAGAGATATATAAACCGCATAGTAAATAACACGAGGTAAATCCCTTTATGATGCAGTGAATGGCCACCTTGGTAATTTAGTTATCACCATTGGTTGCTGACCATTCTGTAAATTAAATGTATTTTGTGATATATTTATGTAACCCCATTTTCCTTAAATTTTTAATTATCTTTCTGATTTCTTTAGGAAAAGATATATAACATAGGTTTCAGATTTTGTTTTGATTTATGTTTTTTTGGACCTTTAATAAGGAACTTATTCATATAAGTTTATACCATCTCAAGAAATAGGTGGTACTCAAGTTAATATGTTTACTAAATTAATATCTTATAATGTTTTATAGGTAAATCATATAGAAAAATATACATACAAAACATTGGTGATTGATTCATTTGTCCCACATTTCCAGATTATCATAGTGTCTGTAGCATCATGGTCCATTTCAAAGAGTAACCCTTTGATAGAACTTATAGAATTGATACACCCTTAACAGACAGATCTTCTGCAAATCGTATCTCTTTACATACAGATTTATATTCAATGTTTACCCAATAGCATCTCCCATTTATACTTTCAGAAAGAATGATGTGTTATACATACCAAAAGGTTTATAAACTGTTCTGTACTTTCCACTTCACTTGATCCTCTATCTTTGCGGTGAGATGCTGGTGCTTTATCTCATTTCTATAGGTACCGCAGCAGCAGGTGCTCGAGGGAACTTATCACTCGAGTACCACCACCTTTACGACGGCCTCATAACACAAGGAGTGCTGTATCTGCGCATGAGTTTTGTGTTGATATTGGTCCAGAGCTAGTTAGCTGCGGTGTTTCCTTCTTTCCTGCCATCTCTGTTCAATGGAATTCTCTTTCATCTTTGGTGTCTCCTGCTGAATTTAATCTCCCTAACTTTAATGCCTGCGTCTGTGCTCATCGGCATAATTTACATTAGTTGGTGAATTTTGAGGCATAACAAACACCCCTTCCTTGAATAGGCTTCTGCCCGTGAGCGGTGGTACAACTTAATATTATATTTATATATATATATAGATTGATATATATATATATATATATATATACCGTAAAATGGAGGGAAAATCGGTCACGGAGGGGAGAACGGCAACTTTAATAATGTTAATATTTTTTTAAATTAAAACTTTTTCAATTCGAGAAAGGTTTTTTAAGTAGGAAATATAGAATATATTTAAACCATATATAAAAATTTAAGTAAATAACTTACACCTACTAGTCAAAAAAAATTTTCCCAAAGTTGGAAATTTTTTTTTTTTTTTTTGCAAAAAAATTCTAAGAACTCGTGAATCTCGTAGAATTAAGATATCAGAAGTTTGACTAAGATGCCATATTAAAGGTTTAACAATTAAAACATTTTTCCATTGTAAAAAATTTAAAATATTAAGCTTATTTTTAAAGTTATTAAGTTTTTCATTTCGGGAGCTGGTAAAATCGGCGGCGTCGGGAAAGCAGGGTCAGGATATTAAATTGATATAAAATGTCCATTTTTTTTTTAGTTACTCAATAATATTTTTTGTTCTAATTTTTAGTATGTAGGACTATAAGACTATTTATGAAATGTTCTTCTTCCTTATCTTCTCTCTATCAAAATCGATAAAAGTAAAGTTCACATGAAATGTGCGTAAAAATAATTTCCAATATTATAAAAAGAAAGAATATACATTATCGTGCTTAGTTTATCAAAAACTTCCTTATTCTTAACTTACTAAGTAAAAAATATTAAAAATTGTTTCATAATTTACATGATCATATTATGAACTTTTTTCCGTAAAAAAAGTTTACGTGAAATGTGCGAACATAGGCCTACTCGTAATATTAAAGTGCCTATTTTGTTAAAAAGTTAAATATATTATTAATTATTAGAAACTATTTAAAACGTGCTGTCATAATTCGTTTTTTCTAGCTTATATAGCATATAAAAAAAATGGAAAATAAAATTTTTCAAAAATTTGTAAAAAAATCAATCTTTACACGCTCAAAAAAGCTAACTTAGACTTGTGTTTTCAATCCAAATTAATCTATAACATTATAGACTCTATTTAAACATTTTAATTATTAATTATAATTATTTGGCAATCACTAAAAAGAAATAATATTTACCGACCAACTTTCCCCGACGCCACTGACCTGTTTTTTCCCGAATTCATTTTTTGAAAATGGAATTTTTCAAAAAAATTTTATTAAATATTCATTTAGTGATTTTATTATTTTCATTATTCAAAAACATTAAGGGAAAATCTAAATGTGAGAAAAAACTATTTAATATAGATTTAACTTAAAATTTCGATTTTTCATGAATTCATTAAAAAAAAAAAAACGCGTTTTGTGACCAATTTTCCCCCATTTTAAGGGTGTAATATATAATATATATAATATATATATATATATATATTATATTTATATATATATAATATACTATTAGGGATAAAAGTATCGGTATCAGTAAAAATTCTGTTCATTATAATCAGGTTTTGAAAAAATATTGAAGAGTCTATGCTAACTTGATGTATTGAATTATTAAATTGCAACACTATGATATATATATATATATATATATAATATATATATTATATATATATATATATATATATATATATATATATTATTATAATTATATTATATATATATATTATATATATATATATATATATATATATATATATATATTTTAAGGATTTCACATAAAATTCTAAAGATTATTTTTATTTTTCAGGTTAAATTTGTCTATGATATAACAATCTAAGTTTTGTTTCCATTTAATTTTTATTAACAAGCGTCAAATTCTTTTTGAAAGTGATTTGTGTTCTTGTCAGGACTAAATTGGTATCCAGGTAACCTTTTTGTATACTGTAATTTTAATCATTCATCAAGTGTCAATAAGCCAACGCAACTCTGATATTTTCTCTGTGCTTTAGGTTTAGTAACCTTTTTTCGCCTCTTGCAAGCCTATTAAATTGCTTTTGCTTACGCTACTCAGTGCATATCCTTATTGGAGGTAGGTCAAATAAAGATCGGTTACTACTGTTAATATATAATCTATGTCTGGAAAGTAATCCCAATTTAATTATAGGTTCAAGGCTAGGACCCCTTTCTACATTCAAGACCACTACAGGGCTAGGACCCCTTATCAGATAGCTATCCTTACATCAGTACCAACAAAGGCTACCATCCTACTTAGTTAAAGAAGCTTTAAGTGACTCTCTTCTCCCCTTTTTCCCTTATATTGAGCAATTAAATATAACTTACCATGACCAAGGTAATACTACTGAGTGATTTAGTAAACCCTCTAATGAGAACCTATTGATGTAGAGTTGTTCTTATGCTTACAAATTAGCGGCAGTCCCTTTGCGAACAAAGCACACAACTCTGGTCACTGCTGTCCTAAGGAGTATAATTCCATATCTTCCTCTCATACCATCAAGACTGCTCTCCGACAATGCAAGAGAATTTTGTGGACCAGAGTTTGAGGAATTTCTGAGATCTCTGAATATAAAGCATATTTACACCACACCTTACAAACCATCATCTAACGGTATCACTGAAAGAGTAAACAGGACTTTACTTCAGTATCTCAGGGTGTCATTGAATAATCCCACACAATGGGATGCACAATTATCCCATGTGGTATTGACGTATAACCACCTACGTCATTCAGAAACTAACAAAACTCCATCTGAGATCCTTTATCAGGAAGCACATGATTCCAGACCAAAACTTCCATGGACTCGATTCACCCAATATTGGGACGAGGGCCATCCCCATCCTTTTGTGATAAATCAACAAGTGGTATTGAAACAACAATTGCTGGGAGACTTAACTCTCAATAAGTTTAAAGATAGGTATCAAGGGCCTCTAACGGTAGTTCAAGTCAACCCAAATAAGGTAACATATGTGGTAAAAGTGCCAGAAACAGGGAGATTATATAAGGTCCATCAGAGACAGCTTAAGAAATGGAATTTGCCACCTTCATACTTAGAAAGAACTCCTCTCTTCATAGAGTTATTGACAAGATCTACATCTTCAGAATTGGAAACTTCTCCTATCCCACAAGATGATGTATCTCTAGAAAGCAGATTCCATACTTCTCCAACATTGCCAGATGAGAAACTCAAAGAATTGTTTAACGACTCTATTGATTCTGATGAGGATAATGATTTCTTTGGTTTTGCTAATAATGATTTCCTTGGTTTTACTAATAATGAAGTAGAAAGTCTACGTTGTTCTGCACAATTGGTGTTATACCATATAAATGAAAGCTTATTATTATCACAGCGTATTATGAATGAAACAATGCCAAGAAGCTCTATTCTTTCTATTTCTCCTACTACTGATAGTATATCCTCTCCCTCATTACTAAATTTCTCTTTTGACAGTAATTTTTCTTCTCTACATCTTGCAAACCTATTTACTTCTCCAGAATCTTTCTCCCTTACTCCTTATACTTCTTCAGTATCTCCTACTATAACTTCTCCTACCACTATACTTCTTCCTTCTTTGTCTCCTGATTCTATTGAACTTCCTCTCCGGAAATCTTATACTCCTCTTACAATTACTGACCGGCAGGAACCAGGAAGTCCGCCATTAAGACGGGCACGGTGTTTATCTATGGAAGACTTGTTGGCCTGTGCAACTGAATCTCCATCTTTATCTGCTACTAAAACATCAACTAGTAATGAGGAGTTTTCAACCCCTATATATTTTTTTTTTTTTTTTACATGATACCACCACTCACGGGCAATGCCCTTATCTATGGAAGACTTGTTGGCCCGTGCAACTGAATCTATATCTTTATCTGCTACTAGAACATCAAATAGTAATGAGGAGGTTTCAACCCCTAGCTATATGTGCTACAATTATCCCAAAACTTAGACTTTACACCATCAGAAGATAAACCCGATATAGCAGATTTCTTGGGACTCTGTGAACAAAATGATATGTCTTCTCCTCATACTGAGACCACTTTTCGAAGAAAAACTGTGAACCATGCTCAGCTCAGATCTTACAGGAAAGTAAAGAACCTGAACAGTCTATAATGATCATTAGAGAAACTGTTGACTATGTAGCAACACGAACAAGCCAAAGGTTAACACTTCAAGATACTATGGACCTTCCTTGGGTCCAGCCAAAGATCCTTGAAAGGAAAAAAAAATAATCAAGATAAATTTGACTTGCGAAATTGTATTGTCTTATATTGTAAATAAAATAAATAAAAATTATATATTATTTTATTATCCAAACTATGCCTTTTTCTTTCCTCACTGCATACACAACATAATATAATCTCTAAATAAAAATAAAAGGTAAAATAAAATGCGTATTTTATTGAATAAAAATATTTATGAAACTTTTGTGACTGATAACTTTTCCTCTCCTTACAGATTCTTTTCATTGGCCATTCATGGATATCGTGCATGGATTCTCAATATAGTAGGCACCGGCATAATCCCAAAAATTTTCTGGTAACTTTTAAAAGGGTATCTGTCCCTCGGTTTGAGGATCTCCATAAGTGTATTCCTGGTGAAATGACTTCCTCCACCACACATGTCATAGTTTTCTCCATCTTCAGAATGGCATACAACCGCATAGAGTGGAAGCCCTCTTCAGAGAAATGTTCCTGTAATCAAAGAGAAAGATACACCATTACTCTCCCTAATATCAGTTTCAAAGCAGAGGATGCGATACCTCATATAAAATACATCCAATATAAACTTCAGAACTTCAACCCTAACCCCAAATTATTTATAGTACTCCCTACCTTTCCAGACCTCCATTACTATAATTATCAACGCTATATTGCAAATGCTCCTTAGGAAATCCAGTAATGGTATCATGAACTGCCACGTACAGCTCCCAAAGACCTACACACTGATACATTGAAGGTGTATAATGAACTAAGCCGACTCCATACCCGATCTTTACGCTAGTTCAGCAAACATACACTTTCAGTATCAGAAGCTGTGGGGTATATGAGTTCCCATATGAAGACCCAACTTGATAATCTACTAGACCCAAACAATGAAGTCTATTCTTTGGGACCAAATGGCTTTCTCAACGATGGAATTCATCCCTCGCCAGATCTTATCACTGCCTTTTGGGAGATGATTCGTTTCTACAAGATATTCCAACCTGATGATGGTGAACAACCTTCGAGTTCTCGAACCGAGGTGACGAAGAAAGAAACTTCATATGATCTAGCTCGCTCTATACAACAGAGCTCCTCCAAGAAAATGTCTATTGTGAAGCGTAATAAACTGGTTCCCCTACGTTCTAGAAGTGGTGAAAATCCTCTGTCCATCCATTCACGAATTGTGTTCCCTCCATCTAATTCTTCTCATAGTTCTGTTCTTGAACCCATTTCTGCTATTTCTTCTATGCCTTCTATTCCACAAATAAACCACACTAGGACTATTCCTGCTCTTCCTACTACTACACTTGACGCTATTCCTTGTCACTGAGCCAAGAAACATTCAGCTAAAGCACAATCTTCCAAACTTACAAAGAAACACACTAGTGCTACATCTCTTCCAGAATCGTTAAAGAAATTGCCTCTACATTTTATGAATCTTGCCCAGAGTCAGTTCGATAAGACTGCTTCATATATCTTGGGTTTACTCCATACCCAGACCAAGAACATAACAGCTGATGAATTTCAAAGGGATATTAATGTCTTCTTGCCAAAACTTCATTTAACCGATACTCGAAGTTTTTTTTGTGTCCCCCTCTATGATTCAGAATAATGTTCATTTTAACTATTTTCATTTTTTACAAATGCTACCTCATTCTCTAAGTTTTGTCATGTTATGACGGGTGGGGAGGCAATATGTAAGGATTTCACATAAAATTCTAAAGTCTATTTCTGTTTTTAGGCTAAATTTATCAATGATATAACAATCTAAGTTGTTTTTCCACATTTAAGATTAACAAGCAATATTATTTTTTTTTTTGAGAGCAATTTGTGTGTTCTTGTCAGGACTCAATTGGTATCCAGGTAACCTTTTTATGTATACTACAATTTTAATCATTTATCAAGATATTCAGCCAACGCAGCTCTGATAGTTTCTCTTGTGTTTTAGGTTCAGTAACCTGTTTTTGCCTCTTGCAAGCCTTTTAAATTGCTTTTGCTGTACACTACTCAGTGCACCTCCTCATTGGAGGTAGGTCAAATAAAGATTGTTTTCAACTGTTATATTAAATTGTTTTTTTTTTTTTTCTATTAAAAACCCCTAGGATAGCAATCCCAATTTAATTATAGGTTCAAGGCTAGGACCCCTTTCTACATTCAAGACCACTACAGGGCTAGGACCCTTTATCAGATAGCTATCCTTACATCAGTACCAACAAAGGCTACCATCCTACTTAGTTAAAGAAGCTTTAAGTGACTCTCTTCTCCCCTTTTTCCCTTATATTGAGCATTAATAAATATAACTTTTCATGACCAAGGTAATACTACTGAGTGATTTAGTAAACCCTCTAATGAGGACCTATTGATGTAGAGTTGTTCTTATGCTATAAATTGATTATAAATTAGATAAATTGAATTTACATCTGATTACATTTATTTAGTTATCAAACAATATAATATAATAGGGTTTTGGTTTGTTACCATTAATTAATTACTTATATTTCATCATTATACAATATATTGTTAAGTGTATTTTTTTTTTAAGTTTTTTTTTTTGTTTATCATTGATAATAAATAGATACGAATATATATATATTACACTCTTGGTACCAAGTAAAGGTTTATAATAATATTTAATGATTGACATATGTCCTACCTGTTAACGGGACTGACAGACCTACTACCTTATCTATTTACCTTTTACTTACTTGGACTCACGCTTTGACTTTTGAACATCCTGATTGGACGTAGCATAAATATGTATATATTTATATATATACTTATAGGTGTGTATATTAAAAGCAAAACGAAGTAAATTGTATAATTAAATACAGTATATTTTGGTATACTAAATATATTTTATTTCATTAAAATTTGCCCTGTTATTTCTTCTAACCTCCTCAATAAATGCTGAAATGAGTCTAAACTGACCTCTAATATTCAGGTACAGTTTATATTTCATTTCCTATAGCATGATTTGAGGGTCACCTATAAGTTGCTAATTCATTTTCTCTGTTTCATTATTGTCTTTCTTTGCTTCTTTCTACTTGGATTGCCTTGGGATTGCCCCGTGTCCCGAGGCCCAAAAAACGCCATTTCAGGAGTGCTGACTCGGATGTACAGATTGTTTATGATTTCTATGAATGTCAAACGAAGATTTTGCTTCTCTCATCATTTGGCAGTGTATAGTCACATGTTGCCACCTGCTCTTCATTCCTAGTTATAAGAGCTTTCTTTTCTTCAATTTGGTTGTCTAAAACAATGATGAGATCATAATTTACAGGTCACTATTCATCTACAACTGGCATCCCGAGTGATGTCTTCCAAAAATTTAAGGTGTGAGCGCTGGTTGTCTCCACTTATTAGAACATCGTAATCCAGGAGCCAAATTAATTATGGGAGTGCTGTGGTTTACTCTTTTTGCTTTATCGCCCCAACATCTTCTAAAGTGCCTGGGGACATTCAAAAATACTTGCCATGCTGAATAAGGCTCTGCAGCTGTTCTCTGTCTGTCTCCCATTATAATAGGACCAGGACTCATTTTAAGCAGGACCGGAACCTTTCGTACTTCTATTCCTTTTCTGTTGCTAAGTAGTTCTATTGCGATGTTATAATCTTTATCAATGCGGCGTAACTAGTAGGTTTCCTACGCTAGTAGATATACTAATTTGATAGTCAATCACTCATCTTGTCATACAGTGTTTATATAGTAACCTTTCATCTTGTTTGTAAAATATATGTATAGTAATCCATCCTTATTCTATATGATTTTACTATATTGTATTATATATAGTATATGTGATATATATATATATATATATTGATTATCATATATATATATATATATATGCGGTATATTTTTTTTCTCTCTCTGTTTTTTGTCCAGATGGGAAGTCATGGAAATATTTCAATATATACAAGGAGACATACCAGTTGCTCTACGCACAGTCATATTATAAAATTAATTATTACAAACAAAATATTAAAAAGGTGCAGTATTTTATTATTTTTGCTGGGATTATTTTGATGTTCATCCTATGTATAAAAGTAAATGCATATGTAAGCTATGTAAAAACATCATATCAAGAGGTGGCAATCAGGGAAAACTTTTACGACAACAAATATGTTGAGGCCACCTTAAGAAAATTAATCCAGATGAAAGCAAAAGCTGAAAAGGAAATATGATTGCTCAAAGCCAGGTACTTCAGGGGAACAAGTTCTAATGAGATCAAGATGGGGCCCAACTGAATGATAGTGTACCTAAAACTGTTTCCCTTTCAAGACTGCTGGATGAGTTTGAGTCAAATAAGGCTATTAAATAATGATCAATGTCTTATAAATAGTTTAAACCCTAGGGTTGTGTGCGAAAAAAAAACGGTTTTTTTTTTTTTTTATTTGCGTTTATTTTTTTTTTTTTTAAAACAAAAACCACTGTTTTGTTTTTTTTTTTAAAAACCATAAATGTTTTTTTTTTTTATAAAATTACCTCTTTTTTATGTAATATATTTAAAGATTGTTTAAATTTAACTGAGCTTCGCTCTGGAATGAGGGAAGAGGAAAGGTATATACCTACCATATACCCCTTTATCTCTAGTGTGCCAGTCGGCACAGCAGATATAGTTTAGTCTCTTGTGGTTGGTCGCAGGATTGATGGAGCCCGAACCCGAAAATATACCCACACCGGGTTTTTTCAAAAGGATAGCCAACAGTGAACCCAGTTTCATCTGCTTCCTCTGCATACCTCATCCTGGAATTGCAACCATTGGCCCGCGGGCTCTAATTTTTGCCATTTCCACTTTGCTATACTTGCCCATTGAGGTTTCTTCTTAAGAGAATTTTTACGCGCGACTGTCGAACTTAAGTGTTTGTGGCGAGATTGTCATACATCATGATCATTTCATAATACAATAGTTACATATATACGAAACGAAATGCTGGACACGAACACATTATATCTAGTGTGAAGATATCATTCTACTATTTATACTTTAGTGAAATGCTTATACTGACTCTGGTATTTTATACGAAGGTGCGATTTGTGTTTGTCAACTTGATAATGCAAATATGTATACTATATGACTACAGCTCCTGTGTAATCTACTCATTAGAACTTTCTCTACGTACTCATACAGTAATTTATACGTAATATACCCCTCTATCTCACTAGCATATCCTCAATGGCCCTTCTATGAACTCATATATGCTATCTCAGTGATGATCATATATATATAAGTATATATATGTATGCGTTAGGTATTCCCATCTTCTCAACC
>JABUQX010019869.1:22500-28258 GCA_015478945.1 Trachelipus rathkii
TCAGGTATAGAATTGATCTCGCAAATATGAGGGAAAGCAACATGTGCTAATTTGAGGCTATGCATTTAGTATGAATAGGGATGTTGTTTTATGTACTTGATAATAGATTGGACTCAGATATAGTGGAGAGGGAAAGTACATCGGTTAGATTAAATACTAGTTTGCTATGTTCATAGATGTGTCGCTCGCATGTAATATTGTTAGTAGGTAGAAGATGACTGTGTTTTTTGAGTATAGTGATCTGAATAATACCAAGAAGATACAAATAGATATATACGTATTAATACTGGTGGTTTGAGATGCTCTATATATAGCATATATAAGAGGATGGAAATGATAATAATTGGTAGTGGGCAAAATGCTTAGAATTGTTAGTGAATGTAGTTAGAGATGGATGGCCGGTTTAATGTATTCGTGTCAATGTACTCAGTGTGTTTATGTTATCTACTCATGTAGTGTCAGATATATAAAAAATATGTGCCGTCGACAATATTTAGGATGTGTTTCATGCACGTGAGATATCATTCACGCAGATAATAAGTGCTACATATACGTCGCATATAGTGACATATGATCTCGAATGTGGTTATTCCACTCTCATAATAATGAGCTGTTGTATAGAGATAGTACGGATAATATGTCAGATAGAATGTTTATTAATTTAGACGATGTCGACCAATTGATAGCTAGAGGTATGGTGCAAAAAATTGGAGAGCAGTAATGAGTACCCTTATATAAGGTAAGGAAGATAAGGGAAACTGTAGAATTATAGGGGTATTTAGTTTTATTGAGTGTTGTAGGAAGATATATTGCTGGTACTGTTTTGTCCTCTTCGACAGAGTGCCGCCCGAGTGACTGAAGACTGATTTGTGATTCACAAGGTTGTGATTTAGGAGTAGTAGAGGATGTGGGGATCAAATCTTACATTGAAGCAAATGATAGAGAAAATGGGGGAAAGAAGAAATAATTGTATTTAGATTTTATGGATTTGCGAGTGAGCGAGCGATGGCAGTGATGATACACGGCTTTATTATGTGTGAGAGTGTAGTTATGGCAACCGAGATCTGGCGGCTGAGTGAGCTCGTGCATCGAGACTCACAAGTGTACGTATGAGTGTTAAGGGATATATGACGAGTTTTACTTTTAACTGCGCGATCGAAAGTTTATTAGTGCTTTTCTTAATGACAGGAGTAGATACGATGCGCGGTCAGTAGCAGATCGTGTTATACATAAATATGTGTAGATTTTTTGTGGACAGACAATATGCACTACGTTAGTGGTGTGTTGAAGTACTAGTTAAATAAAGCGGTAGTGAATGTAGGACAGCGTGATATGTGTCTCTCTCATACTGAGGGTGCTCCTGGTTGATTCAAGTTTGTATATGGATGGGGTTATGAAAAATTGGAAGTAGTGGGAGACAAATGACAGGAGTTCATAGATAGGATAGTTGAGATCATAGATGAGAGAATGTTTTTGTCTGTTCATAGAGAGAGATGCGAGCTTGCCTGAGTGTATATGACAGAGAAAAAATAAATAAGGATCTGGTATTCAATGTGACTGTTGCCCTGCTCCTGCTTGCAGCAGTTTGCAACTTCTAGTGAAATTGAACTTTCTGACAGCATAAAATCTGTTTTTGAAGGGCGTCTTTTAAATCTTTGTATATGTTTTGAAAATATTTGGATGTGGGCGAATGCTAGAGTAGTGTGAGAGGCTGATTGGTATGTGCATGAGAGTACTCTATAGACACCGATTCGGATGAGTCGCTAAAAAGTCAGCGTGTCTTGAAGTTATAACTTACTGTCAGATGACAGAGAGTAAGAGCTGTTATGAGATGCTGTGAGTGAGGACTCTTAGTCGACAGAGTGTCAATGTAATAGAATATAGATGAAAAGTGAAGTGTAGCTCGGAGACATAGTGGTTCGTGACTGTTTTAAATATTTTAGTGGTACAATTAATGAATTGATGAATGTGATGCAACTCTCGGTGAGTATTGCTCAGATGCATACTCTCGAGAGTTATGATACGCGAATAGTTGTGATGATGACAAGCGACAGTTATTGTTGCGCTGCAGAGTCGGAGTGTTTCAGACTAAATGTGATTGGCTGTGCATAATGTAAGCGACGTAGATATGATAAAAAGTTTAACGTAGGTGCGCTAGGGTCTTACATGTAGGAACAGGGAATATAATATGGTGGCTGTTATCCTAGTGTTTTTTAGTCTCCAGTATACTTTGGAGAGACTATGGTACATGTGCGCGCATAAGAAAGTAGTAATCAGTAGCAGGAGCTTCTCTCACACTCCGCTGCTATCACACAGACTTCATTTCTTATCATAATACTACCAGTCAGCTTCAAGGTTTGTAATCTTTATATATACTAAAGGGTGAGTTAAATAGTGTGAGAAGAATTGATATATATAATATTGAGATAATGATATATATTACGTAGAGTTGTAGTAGGTGAGTGTATGATAAAGGGTAGGTAAATCGTATTATAGTAGAGTAATATATATAATGAAAGTATAGTAGTATGATATAATGATGTATTGGATCTCTTTCATAGCAATTCATAATGATATATATAGTAATAGATCTCGGTTTATTTTAGCAGATAATGTATAGTGTGTATGCAGTAGTCTGTATGTTTAGTGAAACGGATCTGGAGCGTAGGTGTAGCGAATCGTGCACAAATAGTGGATTGAGTCAGTAAACGAATGTCTTGAAGGATAGAGAAATGTATGATGTGATTGTGAATATCAGTAGTGCTGAGTAATAATAAGTGCATAATAATATTCATGAGGAATGCTATGGTGATAGTATGTTATTTAGATTACGGTGAGGTGATATGGTTATAGTGTGCGATACCTACCTGGGTCAGGGGTAATGAACCCTTTCACATGTACGATATTTTCCATAGTGAGGGTCCGTCTCGCTAGTTTCCCCTTGAGTAAATAGTAATTAGGGTAGATTATTCATGACTGCCGACGGGTGTCCTTACTCCATTAATGGGCGTATATGATTTCATTGGAGTGGAGGCTGGAATGGTAAGTATGGCTACGCGCTTGTATTCATTGTTAAGAAACTGTTCGAGTATTAATATACACTACGCTTATCTTCTGGCGATGCTTGTTCGACTGACTTAACTGTTGAATATAGACCTAGTCTGGAGTAAGTGAGATGATAGAATTTAAGGTAGTCTTAGTGTGAGAAGGTATAATATATATATATATATATATATATTATAGTATATAGTGTATAAGTTAATAACAAGCATTTTATATATACGTGATTATAGTTATGTAATATCATCAGTATATCATCTTCAATAATTGGTAGCCATGCCTATTATACTATTTATATGGGTATATATATAATATTAATAATAATAATTAAGTCAAACATCAGATTGTAATATCACTATGTATATCACGATCATGCCACTACGAATTTACTTCATAATTGGCGATCATAGTGAAAAGAAGAACACCATCTAATAAAAATGCGATTTTATAAGAGGCTACGTAGATATCTTGAGTCGTTAGCTTTATATAGATAGTGAGATTAGTTACCTCTAATATGATAATAGCATATTGTTATTACTGTTTTTAATGCTAAAAACCCTAAAAAGACTTAATATAAAAAGACTTGATATATATGAAAATAAGTAATTTAAAAAAATGAAGCAAGAAAACAGCAATATGGTGGTTGCCAGCCAGCTCTTAGATGGTCTTTTTTTTTAAAACCAAAGACGTTGTTGGATTTCTCTTTGTTTTAAAAACATAAACAATACACATTTTGAACTCTTTTTCATTTTTTAATCTTTCCTATACCCTAATTTTTTAATAACCTAAATAATGTTGTCCAAGTTATCTATATGCAGTATATAAGTAACTAAATATCTATTATTACTGATATCAGACAATAGCTAGTTAAATACTGATTACATTATTCAAGTAGTGCACTGCTACAGGAAAGAAGGAGCGTCTTTATATCAGAAGTAATGTTTATGTCTTTTACCACCACTACTCAATAGCATTGTTTATCTTTGCCAGCTGTTGCTATGGATGATCCATGTATTTCTTTGTTTGTGTTTGTGTATAAATATATGATCTAACCACTAATGTAGTGAAGACAAGTTTTACTCATAATAAAGCTATAGAAACAGCATATATTGTGGTTCTTCATAGAGAGTATTTTAAGTATGCACCCTTCACTCATGCCCTGTTAGGGGTGACCTAGCCGATTATCAAGAAATTACTTATATAAGGTAGCTCTGGTGATACCGTTAAATGTTGTATTGAACTACAAGAGATAAGATAGGCTGTGTCTATACATGTATAATAATGGTGAGTGGCTTAAGAAACTCTTTTATAGTGTTCTTTCTATCATGTACTAACACTAGAGTATTTGAACTTATCTAATACTTGATGAGACCAGAGTATCCTCACACGGTATCTATAATAAAAATAAAAAATGCCGTGCTCATATAATTATTGCTAGTGTAGTCTCATAGCTAATTCGAATCTAATCTTAATAAAATAATTAGTGGCAAACTCATACATAACACATAAAATTACACACTATAATAATAGAATAAGAGGATATAAAAGTCTCTTCATCAAGCATATGTTTAAGTGAAACATTATTACGCATTCTGGAATCTCTCTACATAAAAACCCTAAATCCATGTCATTACTGCTATAGTATGGTCGGTAAATTGGTTACTGGCTGGTCAATAGTTCATCAATTCTGATGGAAATATTTTGTGATAGACATTTTGGCAGTTATGATAGATTCTTAAATTAGTCTTAAAGCGGGGAATAAAGTAACATCAGCCAAAGCCAGCATATAAAAGTGAGTGTCACTTCTAAAGATGAATCATGTTTAATCAGCATATCTACAGAAAACATTTTAATTCCTGAAAATGAAAACTTCAGGCTTTTACCCTCAAACCCAATGGCAGGATTAGAGCCAATTACGACTGACCAAATATAATCTTCGCTTGTACATCTCTCGTAAAGTTATATGGTTATGTCGTGCAACCTCTCTCCTTTTTAATATATCCTGATAGAGCCATATCCATTCTTTACATTCTTAGTACTCACTCTGTTCTCCTCCATCAATCTTAAAATGTAGCAAGGGGTGCTCCTACTACAACTCCATACCTCTCAAAATGATAGTAGGAAACATGTTGTCGAGCAGAATAACGATATAGTAACTGTACATACTCCCAGCGTACAAATACTGGCTGTCCAATCCTCCAAAGTACCAACCACATCCCCCGAAAGAGAGGCTCTGACCACAGACTGCACCCACTTATCCAATGCGTGGAGCGGTAGGTGAATTACTACAAGTGATGAGGTATGTGACAGACGGTGTTATAGGGTTGGCACCCTTTGAGGAAGAATAATATGGATTGGATAGTGGTCATCTACATACCCAGATAAGTTGTACGGCTCGTACTCTTGCCAGTAATAACATCAGAGCATGCTCTGGAAGAATCCATCTTATTCCATAACCAAATTCAAGAGATAACTGTCCTACCACCCTTAGTCTGGTAATAAAGGTGTGATTAGTACCGTCTTATCTACTTTCTTATCGAACCTCAGGTATTACCTTGAACTTCATTAAAACCACTGGGAAAAATCACTGGTACAGATTAGACAACCTGAGAACATTCAATAGATTAGACTGCCTCACACATTCTCCAAATCATAATCCCACAGTGAAATTCTTTTAATCTCTCTCATTCTTCCTCCT
>JABUQX010019870.1:0-22562 GCA_015478945.1 Trachelipus rathkii
TAAGTGTGTGTATATGATATGTGGATAAATGGTGGTCAGTAAGATGTTGCCTATAGGATGAGTGTGTATATATATAACGCAAAGAGAAAGACAAACCATTAGTATATATATATATATATATATATATATATATATAGCATATATATATATATATATATATATATATATATATATATATATATATATATATATATATATATATATATATATATATATATATATATATATATATATATATATATATATATATATATATATATATATAAATTTGAATATAAAATTGTTCAAATAGTTTTTTTCATACTGCAATTTTACCCTAATTTTCAGGATAACCATTCAGGCAGGGTTGGAGTTACCTTAGACGATGAGTCGGTAGAGAACTCACAATTCATTGAAATGCAGAAATCAGAGTATCCATTAGTGCTTCTGAAAGATTTGAAATATACTCATAAAAAGGTAAGTATCTAAAGGGATCCAGTCAAATCCACCAAATCATATATATATATATATATATATATATATATATATATATATATATATATATATATATATATATATATATATATATATATATATATATATATATATATATATATATATATATATATATATATACTTCTCTGCCCCCTCAAGATATTTAAGAATAAAAGGAAAAAAAATAGTTCCTGTAAATAAAAGCCGAACTAAAAGCTAAGAATCGAGAGGGAGTGAGGCTGCCTTCCAGGATAGATAAAGGGGATATAAATAAAATACACATATACCTTAATTTTATTAAAGAAAATAATATCACACAAAAACCCCCGAAATTTATTTTATAATCAGTATCCCACTTAATAAGATACCAAACCTAAATTAAATGGTATCCCAATACCTCTCAACCGAACACCGCTTTCTATATGTTACCACGACCAATTACTACGCTATACCCTCTACCTTATACAGTGTTAACCAGAATGAATAGCCTTAAATATACCATATGGAAAATATACATATAAATATAATAACTGATAAATTCAATAAAAAATATTAAATATAAATATACGAAATGGTCAATTAAGTAAATTTTAGTTTAAGTTTCAATAGTTTTCAATGCACTGCACTCTGTGGTTAAGTTTTATGTTAAAGGTTAAGTTTTTATATTAGAATTAATGTTTTTCTCAAAGTTTTCAAAATGTTTTTCAGATTTTTCAAAATGTTTTTCAATTTATCCAAAATAATTTTCCTTTCACTCTTTGTAAACTTTTTCGTTATATTTCTTTTATAATTTGCGTTTTTATCTTTTCCAATTTTAATTTTTTTTTAAATGTCAATCTTTTTCATTTGTCAGTTTAGTTTCATTCCCCAAATTCAGTCTTAATTTCATTTATTTCTTTCTTTTTAGGGTAGTTTCAAATTTTTTAATTATAAGTTTGTCAGGTTAGTGGGTACCTCATCAATGACCTCACTTGGTACCAATTATTACTGAAAGAATCCATCCGATAAAAATGGAATCCTAACAATATCCATTCCAAAAACGCAGTAAATCAATCCAAAAAAAAACAAAAGAAATCCAAAATTCCAATTCCGAATCAAAATCCGTCTCCAAACAAATCCAAGGAAAAAAAACTGGAAAGATAAAAAAAAAAGACATCCTAACATAACAATATATAGAGAAAAAAAATTATGAAATAATAAGTTAAATAATAATAAGAATAATAAGAATAATGCTTAAACAACATCTTTAAAAATTTCAAATAACTAAGTAAAATGAATTAACTCAAAGAAAAATCTTTAATCAATCAAATAATAATGAAAATCTTTAAGCTAAACAGTCAAATAATAATAAAATAATGAAATAATGAAAATCATTAATAATAATAAGTAAAATGAAATTGAATTAAATGAAATTATAAAGTAATAAATCAAATCAAATAATTAAAAAATAACAAAACCAACAAAATAATGACTACCTGGCCAATGTTAGTAGCCAGTTTTTCTTTTCTCTGTCCCCAACTGCTATATTTCCAACTTCCAATTAAACCGCAGTACCCTGTCACCTTGAAATTACCAATAGATCAGACCAATACTGAAATCCTAAAAAAATTGACTACTAAAGTATATTACCCATAATAAAAATAATAATAATAATTCAATTAACCATTAAAGTAATACAACAAACCATAATTACCCTTACCAAAGAAATTCAAAGAAAGAATCCACATCCATCAAACATAATCCCTTGAACATCCGAATCCAGTTTATCATTCCTCATACAAGATCCGATCCCATAAACGAAATCCTCTTTCATCAATCGAAAATTTTCCTTTATAATTAAATAGTCACCATTCAATAATTTCCAAAATTAAAGAAAATAAATTAATCCACAGTACATAAAGGTTTACTTTACTTTAACTGCAAGAAACATAAAAAATGAATTACTTCTTTAACGTCTTTAAATGAAAAAACTTTACTTAAATGAAATGAAATAAATAATAAGGTGAAATTTAATTTCCCCCCTTTTTATTTTAAAATCACACCCATATAACACTTTTTCACTGCAATCCTGGAAATCCTTGTTTGTGGACGTTCCATCTTTTTCTCCCTCTCAATCCTCAATCTTCAGTCTCTCTTACAACGCAACCCTAAGAAAAAAGAAAAACAATTATGAGACAATAAACAAAAAAACTAAATAGCCGAACCACCACATCCCTCCTACCTAAGTTTGTCTCATAATTCTAACCCCAACAATCACCACTCATTTATAATGCTGTTGTCATCACCCAATCATACTCTTTTACAACACCTCTACTCCTAGTATACGGCTTCTCATATTCCATCACTTGTTCACTGGGTTTATTCTCACCACCTTCCTCTCTTTCATCACTTATCTCCCCTACTTCATTTACACTTCCTTTCCTAGGTAGCCACTCAGACATTTCTGCAATCTCTTTATCAATCTCTCGCATTCTTGCATTCGCCTTTATAACATTCACTATTTCATCCAATTCCACACAGAATTTACTCAAATCATCCACTTCAATATGCACACTCCTATCTCTGATATTTCTCAGTCCCGCCAACACACTCACTTTCATCCAACGGAAACTTGCATACAGTGTAAGTACTTTTTCTCGCACTCTGTTCATTACTCCCATTGTCCCACCAAAATCCTGAAAAATACTCATCATTCTCATTATCATCGTTAAACAACACTTTTAATCTATTCACATTACCTGACATTCCACTTTTACGCTTCTTTTTCCGTATCCTTTCCACTAACACTAACTCTTTCCCCTTTAACCACAAATCATCTACTATATCCCCATTCTCATTCAAGTCATCCTCGTTCACCAAAAATTTATATACAGGATGAATCTTTAGATAACCAGGGGGTTCTCTCCACGGCCTCAACTGGACTTGATGGGCCCTAAACTCATTCGTACTACCATCGTTCTCACTTTCTAACGCATAACTAACCCCATTAGACATAACCATTTTCACAACATACGGCCCTTCAAACTTTTCTCTCATCTTACTCACATTCAACTGACCTTTCTCAATCACTTCCTTTAAAACCTTATCCCCTACCTTAAAACTGGCAAACTTCAAACTACCTTTTCTCCAAACGTCCCTATCACCTTCAGGTAACCCAAGCCTAGGTTTCACAAACCTCTCAAAATTCATCACATACATACAAGGAGACATACCAGTTGCTCTATGCACAGTCATATTATAAGCCCAAAACACTCTTCCTAACCAATAATCCCAATCATTTTCTCGTTCACTCATCATCCGTAACATCTCACTCAACGTTCGAATCAATCTCTCCGCTAACCCATTCGAACTAGGCATATATGGCATCGTTCTCACATGTTCAATGCCCCAATCACTCAACATTTGCTCAAACGCCTGCCCTACAAACTCCGGCCCATTATCACTCAACATTCGCTTCGGTTTACATATACACATCAGCAACAAAACTTCTCTCACCACCTTGGCCACATTCACACTAGTCTTATTCTTCACCGGCACAGCATACGCAGACTTACTCTTGTGATCCACCATCACCACCATTCCTACATAACCACTCGCAGTCACAAAAATATTAAACACAATCAATTACTACTATTCGAAAGGTTCATTCACATCCATTCGTAAGTCGTAACACCATATACTTCCCTTTCTGACATTCATCACAAGTAGTTGCAACATCATTCACTATCTTCCTTAACCAAGGGTTAAAAACACGCTCTTTCATACATTCCCACAACTTAAACTTCCCCATGTGACCAAACCTACGGTAAATCACTAACGCCATCCCTACCGTTCCAACTACAGAAAATACCGGTACATACAAATCATCCTCTCGCACTTTCCTAATGTAATAAACCACATTAGCACACACCACAAACTTTTTCGCAAATACCCTAAAATCTTCTATCAACTGGTCCCACCTACACACTTCCTTACCCGACAAAATACATTTTCTCAGCTCACAGACCATGGGACATTCCTCTTGCATTACCTCGATATCTTTCATGCTTAACAATTCTTCATCCCCCACCCCAACTCTCACCATGCCAACAAAATCAGCCACACACACACATTCTCCTTCTGCATTCTAACAACCTCTCGACTTCCCTTCAATAATCTTTCATACCCAACATCTACGGACAACCCATTCATCCTCAAAAAGTCAATCCCAAACAAAAAACAATCCGGCGTTCACTCCTCGTCCAGCACAACAAACCTATGTTCAACCTCCCCCAACATTCCTATCTCTACTTTTAACAAAACCTCTTGAAAAGCGACTATCACCTGATCCAATCGCTTTAATCTTCACATTCGTATTACTCTGTATCTGCCACGTCACTTGCTCAATCTCTCGTACCACAGATGCATTCACTAAAGAAATCTGAGCCCCAGTATCAATCAGTCCACAAAATACCTTCCCATTCACCTGCACTCCATTCTTCCACTTATCCCATGCTCGCAATACACTACCTCTTCAATTTCCCCTGGACAAATCATTTTCACATCCTCATCACCTTCTATCAGACACTCCTCCAACTCCAATTCCAAAACATACTTCCTATCATAACTCTTTTTCTCAATTACCCAATTATAATGTACCCCACTTAAACACTGTAAATGAAACTCGCTTACTTTTGCACCTGTTACACCCTCACTCCTATACAAACCGGTCTCTCCCCACCATAATGCACACATACAACTATCTTAAACAACTTACTTACAACAATCAATACCTCTTGTAAAGGACATTACACATAGCCTTTAAATCCTTCATAAAATGTTTCACCTTCCTAACCTCATCTGCTCGGGTTTCTACATACCTCATAACTTCCCTCAGCAATTCTTCTATACTCTCAGGCACTCTCGAAACCAACCTTTCACTAGCTAAATCTTGCAACCCATGCCACACACTTTCAAACATAGAATCACCCCCACCCTGACTTTCTTTTCCCTTCATTAATTCCTTAGGCAAATAATCAGGGTCTATTACTACCTTTTCATTCATACTTTCGATCCCAGGCATTCTCGACATGAAATCAGCAATCTCATTCCTTTCACCCGGCACATACTCAACCACATAATCAAAATCACTCAAATCTTCCAAAGTTCTTGCAAGCTGACTATCAACTATCCTCATTCTCTGCAAATACACCAAGGGTTGGTGATCCGTTCGCACAACAAACTTAATCCCATACAAAAACGGACGCAACGACTTCAAACAAAACCTCAAAGCAGCCAACTCTCTTTCAATCGAGGAATACTTTTGCTCCGTCATACTAAACGCTTTCGAAACATATGCAATCACTCTTTTTCTTTCAATCCCATCAATCACCTGTTCTTGCATCAAACAACTTCCCATGCAATACCCATTTGCATCCGTATACACTTCCAAAGGTTTAGCATCCTCACTATAATCCGGATAAGCCAGCTCTACATCTTTCGCAACTTCCGCTTTCAATTTTTCAAACGCTTCATTCATTCTATTATTCCACTTCACAATTGTATTCTTCTTTTTCCCAGTCCATTCAGTCAAGGGTTTCATCACTCCCGAACAATCTTTCATAAACTTCCTTTCAAACTCTACCAAACCTAAAAATCCTCAACTCTCTAACATTCCTCGGCTTTAAACTGCCGAACTTTTTCAATAAACTTTTCCGCTTTCTTTAAACCAGTCGCACTTACCTTGTGTCCCAAGAATTCAACCTCATCCGCAAACCATTCACATTTTTCAACCTTCACTTTTATACCTACCTCCTCCAGCTTTTTCAACACATCATTCACTAACTTCAAATGCTCAGGGAAAGATTCATTCATCACTAATATATCATCTATAAACACCATCACATTCTTACTGGGAAAATCATTCATAACCACATTCATCGCTCTCTGAAACGCCGCCGGAGCATTGGCTAACCCAAAGCTCAAATTCCTAAACTGATAATGCCGCTTTTCAGTTGAAAAGGCAGTCACACACCTACTATCCTCTTCCACTGGCATCTGATAGTACCCTCGCACCAGATCCATTTTCGTAAACACTTTCATCTCATACATACTATACACGCACTCTGAAACTACACACATAGGGAACCTATCTTTCACAGTCTTTTCATTCACCTTACGATAATCAATACATAACCTCAATCGTCCATCAGGCTTTCACACAGGCACAATCAGACTATTCCACGGACTCTCACTCTCTTCCAACACACCTATTCGCTCTAATTCTTCACACTGCTCTTCGATCTCACTCACAACAGGGGGAGGAAAGTGACGAGGTCGCTGGTATATGGAGGTATCCTACGATAACACTATACGAAATGCCGGCAATTTCGCATCCCAAAAATCCTCATCGCCTTTGCTCAGCGCTTTCCTCCTTTCCCACAACATTCATACAATCTTTTGTCTCCTTACTTCATTCAACCCCTCTGGCAATCGCTCTTTGTCAACCATTTCATCATATATCCATTCCATTTTTTATTCTCAATATCACCTGCAAACACACATTCATTCTCTCTCGAATTCTCTAATACAAAAACAGAATATAAACTACCAACTACATCACCAACCCTTATACCTCTCACTCTCTTCTTTTTCACATCAGGCACCTTCTGCATACATACCCTAGGATTATTCAACTCTATTATACCATCGAATATTTGTGCAACCCTTTTCACCCTATACCTCGCATCATAACCATCCACCAGAAACATGCTATTCTGGTTTTTATCCACACCCACATTCCCAACCTACTTTCACACTTACTACTTCATCCGTTTTCAAGGCCCTATCCTCTAAAGCAAACACCTCCCAATTTCATATCTACCTTCGCTAAATCATCCACATACATCTGACATTTCCCATCCTTATTCACCTTCTTCTCTATCATCATTCGATCAGAATGAATAACTATCCCATTCACACTCAAAAACTTATATCCCAATAGCACATCATACTTCTCATTCCTCACATAAATCACATAAAACTCACTCTCCTCCATGCCTATTCCTCCTATCTTAACGCTCTCTCTAAATTTAACCTCCACCGGTACCATCATATTACTAATTCCCTTAATATGCCCCCTACCGACTTCTTTCTGATCTTCCCTTATTCTCATCCTATCATATGCTCCTTTATACACAACACTAACTATACACCCAGTATCAATTAAAGCTCGGACCTCAATACCTCCAAAATAAACCTTAATACTCATACATTCATTCACTGGACCAACCGAAAACACATCAACACTTACATCCTTTATCTGTGACGACCCAATCCCACCTGAGGGTTCACCAGCTGCAACCCTCATTTCAACTCGTTTCCCGAATTGTTAATTCTTACTTGATTATTGACCATATTCAACCCTGCCTCACTCACATTTACACTTCTATTACTAGCCCCAACTGCCGGGCTACTAACCGCTTGAACCGAACTACTACCTCCATTACCAATACCTAGCACACCAGGATTAACCTCACCTCCCGCTCCTGGTTGCCTCCCACTCCAACACATTCCAGCCACATGCCCTATTTTCCCACATGTCATACAAGTATTTCTAAGGGACCTACACATCCTAGAAAAATGCCCCTCGATACCACAGTTTCCACATACCGGTTGCCTCGCTCTTACACCCTGTGGACAATCACGCACCCAATGATCCACACCTCCGCATCTCCTACACCCAGCCCTTTGCGGGTCCGTACAGTTCATGGCCAAATGACCCACTTGCCCACAGCTAAAACAAGCACCAGTTGCCCATCTACATTCCGAAATCATATGACCCATTTTCCCACAACGAAAACACTTCACATCCCTATTTGCACTCACATTCTCTTGGTTACCTCGACCTCTAATCCCTTGACCTTGATTATAACCATCATTCCCTCTCACATTCACCTGTCTTTCATCACCTCCAAAACCATAAAAATCTTCCAAAAATTTCACCATTACTTCGTAGGGGTTTGCTTTTAGGGCATCTCTATATGACCTATACTGAGGGGGTGGTGAAGCCCTTTCATTCACATTCATTCCCCTACTACTATACACTTCTCGTCGTTCCTCCTCTCGCTCTCCTTCAAACTCCCTATCTTCAATGATTTCCAAAACATCTTCCCCAGTCTTGGGGAAAAAAAGGAAGATGATGGTGATGATATATATATATATATATATATATATATATATATATATATATATATATATATATATATATGCATATATATAAAGAGAGTATATATTCATCGCTATCGATGTATATATATATATATATACATATATATATATATATATATATATATTTAAACAATGCTACCTCCTTAGTAAATCTTTTTATTTTTCTTATATTTTCAGATTTTGGAGCAATGCCTAAATAAGTTTTATAGAGAAAAACTGAAGCATGACCTTCCCAGGAAAGATTGCTCAATTTTAAAAAATAAAAGTTCGGATGTGTGTAGGAAACTAAGATCAAGGCGCCCTAACAAACCTGTTGTAATCGACCTAATTGGTTTAAAAAATAAAAGTTCTGATGTGTGTAGGAAACTAAGATCAAGGCGCTCTAACAAATCTGTTGTAATTGATCTAACTGGTGATAATGACAGTGAAATGTCTGATAATAGCAGCCATATAGTCTCAGATTCTGAGAATGAATTAAATTCCAACCAAAAGTTGAGACGGTCTAATAAAATTGTTACAGACGAATCATCAGAATTTCCAGATGACCACAAAGGGCAGGAGGACTCTAACTTTGAGGTTGGTATATCAGATGTTGAAGAGGATACATTGTATAATGACGAATCTCCTAGAAAGAAAAAATTTAAATGTCATAATGGCAGTTACAAAACATGCAAAAATGATGATTTTGTTGTTCAACTTTCAGATCATGCTAAAGAAAAACGATTTCAATGTGAACATTGTGATTTTAAAACAGATTACAAGTGTGCTATAAAGAGTCACAATTCAACGCACAGTTCAAAGTTAATAAAAAATCCTGAAAACAGTCTTAGTAAATGTTTCAGCTTTGTCAATGATGAAAATGTAAATTATCTCATGTTATCCTTATCAGAGATAATAAATTTGGTTTGCAATAAAGATAAGTCATTGGATCCTAACACTTCTGACCAATCCCCAATGGAAATCTTGAAGTGTTTGGAGTGTACATTTGAAACAAGAAATCTAAAAATCTTCAAACTACATTCACAAATTCATGTTGAAGTTAAGAAATGCACAGAATGCAATTTTGAAAGTAAGGATACAGATACATTCAAAGAACATCTAATAAATCACTTTAAACATAAAAATATAAAAGAACAAAAATTCAGAGAGAGTAAGAACCCACATTTAAATATTATGAATTTTAAATGCAGTGATTGTTCTTATGAAACCAGATATAAAGATTTATTTAATGCACACTGTGCGAAACATAAAGGTATTACATTATTCAAATGTGACTATTGTGATTTTGAAACAAATTACAAAAAAGATTTAGTTACTCATAATTTAAAATGTTGCTCGAAGGAAGCTGAATTTAATTCCAACAAAAAGTGTGTTATTGTTACCCAATCGGAAAACACAAAATATTGTTCTTTATCTTTATCAGAGATAATGCTTTTAATTTATAATAATAGTAAATCATTGGATGAAAATTCTTCTGTTCCATCTCCTACGGAACCTTTAAAATGCTCAGAGTGTAGTTTTGAAACTAAAAGTCAAAAGTGTTTGGAATTTCATTCACAAATTCATTCTGAAGTCCTGAAATGCCCTGAATGCAGTTATGAAAATACTGATACAGATATATTTACAGATCATCTTATTAAAACTCATTTAGATCAGTCCACAAGCGAAAGTGAATCTGTTCCTTTCTCCTTCAGGAAAATGACAAGTGAGTCCAGCACACCTGCTCTAAACAAATTATCTAATGGAGTGCACTGTGAAATAACAGATAGCCACAAAAGTCAGGGCTCTGGCTTTGAGGACGAAATATCAGATATTATAGAAGTAGTTACATTAGATAATGACGAACCTCGTAAAAAGAAAACCTCAGAGACTTTCAAAGATCGTATGATAACTCGCTTAGATCAGTCTACAAGAGAAAGTGAATCTGTTCTTTACTCTTTCAGAAAAAGATCAAGACAGTCCAACAAAACTGATACAGACGAATCGTCTGATGAAGAGCACAGCGAAATGTCAGAGAGCCACAAAAGTCAGGACTCTGACTTTGAGGATGATATATCAGATATTGAAGAGGACCATATATCGCATAATGACGAGCCTCGTAAAAAGAAAAAGTTTAAAGTTCATGATCGTAGTTATGCAACAAATAAAAAAGAAGATTTTGTTGCTCACTGTTCAGATCATGCTAAAGAAAAACGATTTCAATGTGAACATTGTGATTTTAAAACAGATTACAAGTGTGCTATAAATAGTCATAATTCAAAGCACAATTCAAAGTTCATAAAGAATCCTGAAAAGAGGCTTAGGAGGTGTTTCAGCATTGTCAAAGATGAGAATGTAAATTATCTCATGTTATCCTTATCAGAGATAATAAATTTGGTTTGCAATAAAGAAAAGGCATTGAATCCTTCCACTAGAAAAGTTGTGGAGTGTTTGGAGTGTAAATTTGAAACAGGAAATCCAAAAATCTTCGAACTGCATTCACAAATTCATGTTGAAGTTAAGATGTGCACAGAATGCAACTTTGAAAGTAAGGAAGCAGAGACGTTCAAAGAGCATCTAATAAATCATTTTAAACACGAGAATGTAAAAGAACAAATAGTCAGAGGCAGTAAGAAACCACATTTCAATATTAAGAAGTTTAAATGCAGTGATTGTTCTTATGAAACCAGATATAAAGATTCATTTGATGCCCACTGTGCAAAACATAAAAATATTAAATTATTAAAATGTGACTATTGTGATTTTGAAACAAATTATAAAAAAGATTTAGTTTCTCATAATTTGAAATGTTGCTCGAAGAAAGCAGAATTTAATTCCAACAAAAAGTGTGTTATTGTTACCCAATCAGAAAACACAAAATATTGTTCTTTATCTTTATCAGAGATAATGCTTTTAATTTATAATAATATAAAATCATTGAATGAAAATTCTTCTGTTCCATCTCCTACGGAACCTTTAAAATGCTCAGAGTGTAGTTTTGAAACTAAAAGTCAAAAGTGTTTGGAATTTCATTCACAAATTCATTCTGAAGTCCTGAAATGCCCTGAATGCATTTATGAAACCACTGAAACAGAGACATTCAAAGACCATCTTATAAAATCTCACTTGCATCATCAGTCCACAAGTGAAAGGGAATCTGTTCCTTACTCTTTCAGAAAAAGATCAAGACAGTCCAACAAAACTGATTCAGACGAATCGTCTGATGAAGAGCACAGTGAAATGTCAGAGAGCCACGAAAGTCAGGACTCTGACTTTGAGGATGAAATGTCATATATTGAAGAGGAGCATATATCGCATAATGACGAGCCTCGTAGAAAGAAAAAGTTTAAATGTCATGATTGTAGTTATGCAACAAATAAAAAAGAAGATTTTGTTGTTCACTGTTCAGATCATGCTAAAGAAAAACGATTTCAATGTGAACATTGTGATTTTAAAACAGATAACAAGCGTGCTATAAAAAGTCATAATTCAAAGCACAATTCAAAGTTCATAAAGAATCCTGAAAAGAGGCTTAGGAGGTGTTTCAGCATTGTCAAAGATGAGAATGTAAATTATCTCATGTTATCCTTATCAGAGATAATAAATTTGGTTTGCAATAAAGATAAGGCATTGGATCCTAATACTTCTGACCAAGCCCCTATGGAAATCTTGAAGTGTTTGGAGTGTACATTTGAAACAGGAAATCTAAAAATTCTTAAACTACATTCACAAATTCATTTTGAGATTAAGAGATGCACAGATTGCAATTTTGAAAGTAAGGATACAGAGACATTCAAAGAGCATCTTATAAATCACTTTAAACAGGAGAATGTAAAAGAACAAATAGTCAGAGACAGTAAGAAACCACATTTAAATATTAAGAAGTTTAAATGCAGTGATTGTTCTTATGAAACCAAATATGAAAGGTCATATAATGCCCACTGTGCTAAACATAAAAATATTAAAATTTTCAAATGTGAATATTGTGATTTTGAAACAAATTACAAGTGTACTTTATTTCGTCATAGTTTTGATTGTTGCCCACAGAAAGCTGATTTAAATACCAACCAAAATTGTGATATTGTTAATCAATCGAAAAACACAAAATATTGTTCTTTATCTTTATCAGAGATAATTCTTTTAATTTATAACAATAGTAAATCATTGGATGTGAATGATGCTGTTCCACCTCTTACAGAACCTTTAAAATGTTCAGAGTGCAGTTTTGAAACTAAAAATCAAAAGTGTTTGGAATTTCATTCACAAATTCATTCTGAAGTCCAGAAATGTCCTGAATGCATTTATGAAAGCACTGATACAGAGACATTCAAAGATCATCTTATAAAAACTCACTTGGATCAGTCCATAAGTGAAAGTGAATCAGCTCCTTACTCTTTCAGAAAAAGGTCAAGACAGTCCAATTTAACCGATAATAACGAATCTGATGAAGAGCATTCCCAAAGGGTAAGGCGATATACTTGTGATTTATGTGATTTTAAAACCGAATATTTCTCTTGTTTTGTATCTCACTTATTAGTTCATAATAACGAAAAATCAGATTGTAGTGACATTACAACTTCTCTGGACAAATTAAAGGATTATTCCTTGTCTGATATAATATCAATGATCTATAATGATTATAACGAAGAAAACCAAGATACAAATTTGAATTCAGATACAAAATTGTATAAATGTGCTCAGTGTAGTTTTGAATGCACTGATGAAGAGCAACTTTTGAAACATTTGTCTTCTCATTCAGGTGAAATAGAGTTTATTTGTCCTCAGTGCAGTTTTGAAGGTAGCAACGAAAGTGAGCTTGATTCTCATTTATCAACACATTCTTCATTTAAATGTTCAAAATGTCCTTATGAAAGTTCTGATGTTGCCCCATTTAACTTGCATTCTTGTAATCCCAACAGTGATGAAGTCTTTAAATGTTCAAAATGTCCTTATGAAAGTCCTGATATTGCCGCATTTAACTTGCATTCTTGTGATCCCAACAGTGATAAAGTCTTTAAATGTTCAAAATGTCCTTATGAAAGTTCTGATGTTGCCGCATTTAACTTGCATTCTTGTGATCCCAACAGTGATAAAGACTTTAAATGTTCAAAATGTCCTTATGAAAGTTCTGATGTTGCCGCATTTAACTTGCATTCTTGTGATCCCAACAGTGATAATGTCTTTAAATGTTCAAAATGTCCTTATGAAAGTTCTGATGTTGCCGCATTTAACTTGCATTCTTGTAATCCCAACAGTGATGAAGTCTTTAAATGTTCAAAATGTCCTTATGAAAGTCCTGATATTGCCGCATTTAACTTGCATTCTTGTGATCCCAACAGTGATAAAGTCTTTAAATGTTCAAAATGTCCTTATGAAAGTTCTGATGTTGCCGCATTTAACTTGCATTCTTGTGATCCCAACAGTGATAAAGACTTTAAATGTTCAAAATGTCCTTATGAAAGTTCTGATGTTGCCGCATTTAACTTGCATTCTTGTGATCCCAACAGTGATAAAGACTTTAAATGTTCAAAATGTCCTTATGAAAGTTCTGATGTTGCCGCATTTAACTTGCATTCTTGTGATCCCAACAGTGATAAAGTCTTTAAATGTTCAAGGTGTAATTTTGAGACTGAAAAAGAAAAGCACTTTACTCTCCATTCGCAACTTCATTCAAAACTCCTAGAGTGCACTGAATGCAATTACAAAAATTGCCATAGGTATAAATTTAAAGAGCATCTTTTCAAGCATTTGCCAACAAAGTTATATACTTGTTCTGAATGTGATTATAAAACAAATTTTATTAAGAAATTCCAAGTTCATCTTTTAAGTCACACGAATATCAGAATATTTCATTGCTCTGAATGCGATTATAAGACGAATTATAAGGATAATATGAAGTATCATATTGAAACCCACATGGAAGTTAAATCTTATAAATGTTCAGAATGCGATTATTCTACCAATCAGTCAAGCAGGTTTAAAATTCATTGTCTTGATCATAGTGAAAAGAAACAATTCATGTGTTCTGAATGTAATTATGGTTCTAATTCTAAGGCTAGCTTGAATAAACACACACTTACACACACCAATGAAAAGCTATACAAATGTTCAGAGTGTGATTTTGCAACTAATTATAAGAAAAATATGAAAAATCATGAGGCTAGGCACGCTGGTCGGTTTTCTTTTGCTTGTTCTCTTTGTGAATTTAAGTGTGTTACGCGATCAGCATTAAAACAGCATTCTGTAAAACACAGTGACACCAAATTATTCAAATGTTCAGAGTGTAGTTATGAATGCAACACCAATACAAATTTGAAAATGCATACACAGAACATGCATAGCAAAACAAAGATGTATAAATGCTCTGAATGCAAATATGAAGGAAACCATAGAAGCAACTACCTTACTCACCTCCGCACTCATTCCAGCGAGCGGAAATATTCATGCTCTGAATGTAGTTTTTCGTCTAAGCGTAGTGATAATCTGAAAGTGCATATGTCGACTCATGTGAAAAAAGGATTTTCAAATGAGATGTTTACCTTTATAGATTCACTAAGTAATTAGAAGTAAAACATCAAATACTCGGTCACTAAAGAAATAAAGATTTTTTTTTTAAATATTCATTGACTTTTAAAAGAAGAAGAAAACAAGGTTTTCAAACCAAAGTTATGATGTCGGAAGTGTTAGGGCGAAGTCAGACTTCGCCTTTCTAATGGGTTTTGTCAGAGTCAGTTTTTTTAGTGAGCGGAGTCGGGACTCAGATTTCGGGAAGTTTTTTTTTGATTTTTCAGTTCATCCTTGACTTAATATTTCAAATTTTCTTTCTTTCCCACTGTAAATTCACACTTAGTATATTATAGTTTTTTTCAAATTAAATATAAAAATTAATTGACTCATAAAATAATGATCAGTGTTTCAACATTTTAAAGTTAATCGAAATGTATTTCATTTGTCAATGTACGATAGAGTTAAAAATTATGCAGAAAAGAGCTTGTGAAAAAAGACTAAGTAGTTACACTGGAGGAAAATCTCATTCATCTTATTCAAACTGCTAACCTAAAAAAAAAAAAAAATAGTTGCAGTTGAAGCATATAAAGAGAATGAAGCGGAAGGAAGCAAAATGGATGAAAAAAGCAATTCAAAATAAATAAAAAAAGGGAACATAAACATAAAAACAAGGTCCGGATATTTCATTTATAGTTATAATAAAGCAATTATAATGATGAGTTAAGGCAAATTTAAAAATTGCGTTAATTGAATTGTTGGTAAAAAACTTTGTTCTCATTGAATTATTTTTAACACAAGCCTCCTATAACATAATGGTAAAATGGAACATAAGGTTGGAATTTCTTTGGAATGAAGTAGCAAAAGATCTTTTGTTATCGAAGAAATAAGAAATCGGGAATTACAGCTGAAAACTTTCTAAACTATAAGCATGTACACGGATGAACTCTAATTACTTCGTAGTAAATACTAAATTTTTTGTTAACAATAAAAGATAAAATACATTCGCTGTAAGAGAGAGAGAGAGAGAAGGTCAACCTTCAAGTGATTGTTTTAAAAAGATTGTGCTTGAAGTATTAAAATGATTATGATTTGTTTAAAGAACAGGTGCATTCAATCATCACAGACAGTGCAAACGACATGATCAATTCCATTAAAAAACTAAGTACATAAGAAACTAATGAAGGTGGTGATAATGATCTGAGCATTACATTGTCTTTAAGTGAAGAAAGGGAGATGGAGAATTTGATGATGAGATTCTCATATATTTGATTACTTAAATGAGGCTGTTGCATAGGCTTCAGAAGTACACCATGTGTGTTTTGCAGTAATGCCTTTCGGGTGACTATTTACAATGCATTGAAAGGGCTGTTAATTGCCAACTTTGTTTCTATGGTGTGAAAGGTTGCAGGAATCCAAGAAGATTGATTCCATCCTCAAAGAAAAGCGGAGAAAGGAGCTACTATTGATCATCCATCAAAATGGGGGTAACTCCTGATTGATGAAAGCTCTCATTTTTTATCTAATACTATAAAGAAAAAGAAAAGGAGAAATGTGAACATGATGAAAGAAACGAAAAGAGAGAGAGAGAGAGAGAGCTAGTTCAATTACTCCCACCTTTAGTAGCCAATCTTCAGCAAGCTTCAAAAGATGAATTTGGTAAGCTTCTTCATCAAGATGTTAGTGAAAATGATCCGCGTGTTCAGGCAGAAAAATTTGAAGGTTCTTCCATTAAACTTAAATTGGAAAGTTGCTTCTTTGTTACACTGAGATTTGAAAGTTGATACAAGTTCATAACTTTAGAAAGTTAGCCAAAAATTGTGCGCAAAACTACAGTTACTGATTTACCCTCTACCCAAGTTAAGTGTTGAATGATTCTTTAATTTTCTTAACATCATCAAATGTGTCTTCAGAGGACAGATGCTATTCTCTTTTCATATATATTATATATATATATATATTATATATATTATATATATTATATTATAATTATATTATATATATTATATACATATATGGAATATATATATATATATTATGGATATATATATATTTATTTTAATTTATAATAGTTTTTTATTTTAGACTTTAAATCTTTGTCATTACAACTTTATTTAATTTTCAATATTACAATAATATTATTATTAATATTATATATATATAATATTATATATATAATATATTATATATAAATAATATATATATATATATATATATACTATATATATATATATATAAATATATTTTATAATAGGTTGAAGTATAGTCTAGATCTATATATATATATATATATATAGAAATATCTACATACCTTATATGTATCTAATAAGATTTGACAACAAAGAAAAATATTTTTCTATCAGTATATTTAAAATATATATAATATATATATGTATTCTATTATATATATATTATATATATATATATATATATATATATATATAAAGGGTAAATTTTATTTGCTCGCTGTGACTGAAACAAAGGTGAAAGGAAACAGTGAAAATGAGTGGTGTGGTGTGAAATGTGTGTGTGTGTGCTGGAGTGGAGAGGAATGAGAGGGGGAGAGAAGGAGTTGCTATTTTGATGAGTGACATGTGGCACAGAGCTATGGTGGATTTTGTTTGTGTGAGTACTAGAATTCTAATGGTTAAATTTAAGTCTGAAAAGGTCAAGGTATGTGTGGTTGTAACAGTGGTTCATCTGAGGGTGATGTTGAGGAGAGTGCGACTTTCTGGGATAATCTGAATGATGTTTTGGATGGGGTGAGTAGGAGCTTCAGATTGATTGTGTTGGGAGATCGAAATGGTTGGATAGTTGATTAGAAAAAAGATGGTATAGCAGGTAAATTTGGGGTGACGGGAGAAAATGAGAATAGTTGGAAGGTGATTGATTTCTGTGAGGAAAGAGGTATGTGTGTAAGTAATACTTTCTCCAAACACAAGAGCATTCATAAGTATACTAGAGTTGGTGTAAGTAGAGATGGTATCGAAGTGAAAAGTATGTTTGATTTTTTGTTGGTGAAGAAGATGCTGAAGTTTGTGATGGATGTTAAATCAGTGAGGGGGTTGGGGATGGGATTATCGGATCATTATGTTGTTTTATGTAAGATTATGTTAGTGAGGGCTTGGATGGAGAAAAAACGAAGTAAGGAAGGAAGTGGGAAGAATTAAAAGTGAGAAGTTAAGTGAACAAGGTAATGGGGAAGTGTATTTAAGAGCACTTGCAAATAGATCTGTTGAATGTAAACAAGATGAAACTGAACAAATCTGGACACACACGAGCAAAGCTTTGTTAGTAGTGAAAGAGAAGTATTTGGATGTACTAAAGTAGCAAGTAGGAATCACAACGTTGAATGGGGAATGAAGAGGTGATGCAAGCGGTTAAAAGTAAAAAAAGAGGCGTGGTTGAATATGCTAAAAGCAAATGATGAATTCTCAAAAGAAAGATGTTTAGAATTATATGAGGATGAAAAAAGGAAGACTAAAAGTTGCATACGTAGGGTGAAAAAATGAGGTAAATGAACAGTTTGGAAGAAGGATGAATTGGGACTTACAAGGGAATAGGAAGCTTTTCTGGAAGGAAGCGCTAAAGGTTAAGAAGGAGAGTAAGGTGAATCTACTTAGAGCAATGAATAGGGATGTGTTTACGTAACTTTTGAAATGGATGTTAGAAGAGTGTGGAGGGAGCACTTCAAAAATCTGCCTAACATTGACAGTAAAGAAGAGGTGAGAGATAATGTATTTGGGTTTGATGGTGCAAGCAAAAATCGGTATTTTTGGGATTAAGTAATTAGTAAAGAGGAGGTAATGGGTAGGGTGAGAAAGTTGAAGAATGGTAAATCTGCAGGCATAGATGGAATTACTGGTGAAATGACCAAGTATAGAGGCGAGATGGTGATTGAATGGATTTGAAAATTGTGTAACAAAGCGTGGATGGTATAGTTCCGCGAGATAGGAGGAAACCAGTAATAGTACTCTTATATAAGGGGGATAAGGAAAACTGTAGGAACTTTAGCGAAATTAGTTTATTTATTGATTGTTGTAGGGAAGATATATGCTGGTATTTTGGTTGAAAGAGTACGTCGAGTGTATTGAGGGACTGATTGGTGAAGAACAAGGTGGATTTAGAAGTTGTAGAGGATCTGTGGATCAAATTTTTACATTGAAACAAGTGATTGAGAAAATGAGAGAAGAAGAGAGAATAAATTGTATCTAGGTTTTATGGACTTGCAACAGGCGTCTGACAGGATTAACAAGGAAGCTCTGTGTCAGGTGTTAGTGATATATGGTGTTGGTGGTAGGCTTCTGAATGGAATCAAAAGTATGTATGACGATAGTGAACCGCCCTGACAATTATCCGCAATAAACACTTCCCTCTTTTGCTTTCCGTACCGCCTGGTGCCAGAATGTCTTGCGTCTCGGATTTGCTTACTACTACTACTACCATATTTGCCTATTTAAGTGAAATAGCTCTCTTGCATGAGATTGAACTTCCATTTTGTTGACCGTCCTTAGCGTTGTGTCTTGGAGTCTTCCCCGGAACGGACTCTTCGTTCCGGTAAGGCCGCTTCCTCCGTGAACCGTGGAGACTTCTGTGCAAGCTCTCAACAAAAAAATGACTATAGTGAAGCGTGTTTAAGAATAAATGGAGTCAAAGGTGAGGCAGGGATGTGTTATGTCTCCTTGGTTATTAAAATTGTTAGAATGATGGAGAGTGCCCAGCTTATTGTATGCGGATGATTTGGTTTTGTGTGGCGAATCTGAAAAGAGTTTGAGACGATTGGTAGAGGGGGGTTTGGCATGGTGTTTAAAAGAAGGGGTTTGAAAGTAAATGTAGATAAGAGTAATGGTTATGGTGAGTGGAGTGAGGAGAGCCCGCGCTGTGAAGTCATGTTAGATGGTGAGCAACTGGAACAAGTATCTGAAGATTAAATATTTGGGGATATATGTTGGATGAAATGGGAATGGATGGATGCGAATGTAGTAGGAAATTTGTGAATGGTAGTAAGGTGGCTGGTGCAATTAAATCCTTGGTGGATGTGAAGGGATTAAGTCTTGGATACGCTAGAGTTTTGAATGAGGGTATGTTACCTGTCTTAATGTATATTCTATGGTCTGGAATAAGAGGTATAGATCTAAGGTACAAAGTGTTCAGATGGACAATCTTAGGGCGTGTTAGGTGTGGGAAGAATTGATAAAATGAGAAATGAGCGCATTTGGGAGTTGTTTGGTGTGAAGATAAGCGTAAATGAAAGAATAAACGAGAGTACATTGAGATGGTTTGGTCATATGGAAAAGATGGATGTATAGTGGTGAGTATGCTGGGAATTGACAGGCTGGGAGATCGAAGAAAAAGTGGATTGAGTCAGTAAAGGAATGCTTGAAAGAGAAGAATAGGAGTTTGGCAGAGGCGCGAAGAAAGGTACATAATAGGATTGAATGGCGGGGTTTTGTGAGGGGTTGTGGTTTTGTGCCTTGCCCAGATGATGAACTCTACTTTGACGAGATGCCACAGTGAGGGTCTGTCGCAGTCCTGTGAAACCCTAGGATTGATTTTTCTGACTGCGACGAGTTCTCACTTAAGGATATAAAGGGGCTGGACTTTCTTTTCGACTTGCGTCATATTCTTCTAATACTATTCTGTTCCGGTGTATGCTATACACCTCACCCCAATCTAATCTGGGGATAGGAGAAAGATGATTATGATATATATATATATATATATATATATATATATATATATATATATATATATATTATATATGATCATATATATATATATATATTATATATATATATATATCTAATAATATACATAATAATATATAAATATATATATATAGTATTATATAATATATATATATTATATATATATATATATATAATATATATTATATTATATATTTATATATTATATATATATATATATATATAATTAATATATATATTATATATATATATATATATATACTATTATATATATATATTGGTATATTATATATAAGAACGCCTCGTGGCGTAGGAGATTGACTTCACTGACTCTCATGTCGAGAGGTACGCGGTTCAATCTCCGCCTAGCAGCGGAGTTTTTATCTCTTGGGCGCATAAAATTAAACGACTTCGTAACACGGTTGGTGGCCGCTGTTTGGGAGAGGCCGGCCAATAAAAGTTCGATTTCTTGTAGTCCCCCGTGTCCTCTGAGAAAGGGATAAAGCATGTTAAAAGAAGTTTTAATAATATATATATATATATATATATACTTATATAATATAATATAATATTATATTAATATATATATATATATTTATATATAATAATATATATATAATATATATATTATATATATATTTATATATATTATATGATATATATATAATATATATATATATATATAAATATTATATATACTATACTATAATATATATATATATATATAATATATATATTAATATATTATATATTAGTATACTATATTATATATAATATTATATATATATATATATAATATATATATATAATATATATATATAATATTAATTTAAGCTGTTTCCGACAAACATAAAGGCATTTCTTAATTCTGGAAAGCCATTATAGCATTTTAAATTAAAATTTGTGTATTTTTAAAAGAAAAAGTAATTACTTTTCTTAGAAATTTTGAAAAAATAAGATTCGATTTAGTTCATATCACTGAATTTTTTAAGTCTAAATAACAAATTCCCGAGAGACGAGTAAAATTTGATTATCTAATCTTTCAATTTTTATATTAAAATACTGTTTAATAATAACTCATCATTCTCATTTACTTGAATGTGCTCTCACCTAAAAGAGTTCATACTACTTCCTCTACTGTTCAGCTGAAACAGGATTAACTCTCTCTCTCTCTCTCCATCTCTCTCTCTTATCTCGTCTCTCTCTCTCTCCTCCTCTGGCTCTCTCTCTCTCTGGCTGTCAGATTCTTTCATCTCCTATCTCTCTTCTCTACCCAAACTACCCATCAAGTGGCTTGGTCACTTTTCCTCCTCTCTCTCTCGTCTCTTCTCTTCTCGTCTCTCGCCTTTCTCTCGCTCCTCTCTCTCTCACTCCTCTCCCTCCTCTCTCTCCTCCTCCTCCTCCTCTTCTCTTCTCTCTCTTCTCTCTCTCGGAATGTTGCAGGAGAGAAAATGTGACGTTTGGCAGAGGCATCCCCTAGAAGTCTTGTCTCCTCTGAAAGGTGCATGATCGGAGAGAATGGCGGGGGGTATATAGGGGGTATGGTTGTGGCCCACCTGGGCCAGGGGATGAACGCTTATACACTTGAAGATTTACCATAGTGGAGGATCCGTCCCGGTCCCGTGAAAGCTCTTGGGTGGATTTTTCTGACTGCGATTCGACGATTCGGTTTACTAATTAATGGTTACA
>JABUQX010019871.1:0-5000 GCA_015478945.1 Trachelipus rathkii
GTCGGATATTCTTCTGCCTCCACCGCCGCCACCCTCCTTCTGCCAACATTTAGCGTCGTTTGAATTTTTTATATATTCGGTTCGCCAACATCCATCATTATTATTTTCACGATGATACGTGGGTCGGTTTCCGATGACCGGAGAAATCGCGCGCGGTGATCTTCTATCCCTGTAAGGATCGCTCCAGTTGCTGCTGGTGCGGCTCCTGCTCCTGCTGCGATTTTCGTCACTACTCTTAGCGCGAGAAGGCTTTTTGAATAAGGTATGAATAGCGTAAGGCGAAGCTCTGTTGCTGCTGCTGCTGCTGCTGCTGCTGCTGTTGCCGCTCTTGCTGCTGTTAATATTTTTGTACAAAGCACTATTGGGGCACCTCTGGGAACATGTTTCGACCAAGCGCGGGATCTTGAAAGACGACAGTGAAGGCAGGTTGTCGAAAGGCTCGCTGTAATCGTTGGAGCGTCTTTCGGACGATGGTTGCCTTTCGACCGATGGTGAATAAGAGCGGCCCGAACTTCTGTCTTTGTTTTGGTTCGATAAAGAATTACTACTCGTTGAGCGCTTTTTATACTCCTCGTCATTTCCATTGGCGACGTTTCCAGTGGGACCGTATTCCTTTTCCTCTAACGGTTTATTTTTCTCAGGTGTCTCGGACAGAGAGGAGAAGCTTGACTCGTTCTTCGAAGATAGTCGAGGTGTACACGACGGTGAGCGATTCGATGATGGAGAACCTACGCTCTTTTTATCTTCGCTTGAATCAAGTTTGTTTTCTTCAATTTTTTGATTATTGGTCGATGATTCCACGTCCTTCCTTTTTCCGGGTGTTGATTCGCTACTTGTTTCCTTTGCTAGTTTTGCTTTCGCGGCCGACTGTAAACTATCTTCCGGGGGCGGGCCAGTTCCTCCGACCGTAGAAGGGGTAGTATGAGGATCGTCGATGTCAAAGAGAATAAGTCGAGGGTTTGGATTCGCATAAGCAGTAGCGGTGCCATTGCCAGTAACGGTCGCCGTGGCGGTAATAGTGGTGGCTGGGGCGGGAAGCGCGTTGTTGATATTTCTCGTGGGAGCCTCTCGAAATTTATTTTTGCTCTTAGAATCTAGCCTATTCACGCCAACCATGTCTAAGAGGTCTTCCACAATATTCTCTAACATAGTCACTCTTAATTCCAAAGGAATCGCAAATCTCATATCTTCATCTTCTATTTGCGGGCGAATGGGGTTGTATAACTTCACATTGTTGTTGGCAGAAGGTCTGTAGGAAAAAAGGGGCAGTGAGATCGGTTCGCGATGGTTGTTAGTCACACACGAGATGCTTTCATTCGACGAGTCTTTAGGGCCGTTCACCTTCTCTTTAATTTTGACAACGGCGTCGATATAGGAAGGTGGGGGTGACCTAGACTTCGATGCCTTCTCGACGACGTCCGGGATGGAGGGAGGTGTTATCGGGACGCAATACGGCTTTCTCAGACGGGGATCCGTGGGCAACTCTTCACAGCTGGGAGGAGGCAAGCTTCTTTGAATACAGTCTCTGTAAAAAACTGATTTACTCCCGGCCTTCCTCGATGTTCTTAAACGGTTGTGGTGGTGGTAGCGGCGGTGGTTCCTCGTATGTTTCTCCCCGTATGAGACGAGTTTGCTAAAAAGTTTATCGGTAAACCTGCTATGATTGGTTCCGTCATGATCACTTCCAGATTCGAGGTTTCGAAATTTTCTTTCCGTTGAGGGCGGTTTGATAATTTCTTGATTCGTCGTAGATGCCATGATCACCAGAATCAAAACGGGTCTAAAAAGAAAAATGAATGAAGGAGATTATTAGTCTAGGAATTATCAACGTATCGCGAATAAAAAAAAGGCTTTCATCGTAAATCACCTTTTCAAATATTCGTATATAATTAATAAAATAATAATAATAAATTAAATACTTAGTCACATTACAGTAATAATCACATGTAATTCCCATCAATTATATAAAATTATTATCAGAGAAGTAAATATGATAGAATGAGAGACACTATATAATATTAAACAATATAATGAGAAATTAATTTAAATTTAATAGACTAACATAAGTAACTATCTAAACAATAAAAAAAATTAATTAAAAATTAAATTATATTAATATTATATTTTTATAGAATCACTATATTATAAGATAAATAAATAATATAATAAATACATAACAATTTACATACATACGAGAATATAAATAATATAATTAAAATATATATATTAATCACCATTCCACATTTACATAAATAATATATTAATAATCTACGTAATATTAAATAATATAATCATACATGAGGCAAATTATCACTAAATGATATTAGTCGAGATTAATTTAGGTAGCGCACTCGCACTGTTCACAACTATGAATGTATATAATGTTTAAATAGACTTCTATGTTCTATCGATGACTTTCTTACACAGTAATAAATATGATTATTATTTGAGAGAAAAAACTATATATATTTATATACGAAATAGATATATTAATACTTATACTATAGAGAGATATATAATTCAGATATACTGGGATGTCGATTTACGAGAAGATAGGTTATAAACTGAGTGAGGTGGGATTTGAGTGGTTCGTGAGAGATAATTCGTGCGAGGGTTTTGAAAGACGAATATCTGTCGAGAGATTAGTAATATTCTACTAAATAGGCGATAAAATATAATTGGTATTAATTGAGCTTTTTGAGTGACTATAATTAATATTATAGTGCTGAGTAAATAGTATTTGCCTTTTATGCAAACATTCATCCCTTCTCTTTTAGTACTCTCTATAAGCCTTTTCTAAAGAAGGATCTTGCTTTTACCTCACAATATATTACAAAAGATATCAGGTAGTGCAGAAAAATCTCGCGCGTAGATAAGTTAAAAAATAAGCACATGAAACATTTTGATACAAGACATCTTTTTTTTTATAAAAGGGTCAGATTTATAAGTTATTGGAGGTCCGTAGTGACAATCAACATATCTACCTATGAAAAATGTTTATCTCTTGTGAACAAATTCCTTACTATAAGTATGATATAGATATTATATTATGATAGGTTAAAAAATCGGAGATATCCTCACACTGATATAACTTTAAGGACACTGGTACTAAAAGTCTCGACCGCATAAGAAGGAAATACTCCTCTCTCCCAAACCCAGTTTTATGTCTTTTTAACCAGCTAAACTCTATAAAGACAATGTCCGATACCAAAATATTTTGCGTATAATTTTAAACAAACGTCGCTAAAGAGAACGAAAGGGACGTCCATGCAGTGCGAGGGTTTAACGGCTTAACTCAATAAAATATAAATATTGTCCTCTCTAAGCGGCTCAGAATGAGACAGAAAAACCCACACAACCACAGATGCTAAACGGAGCTAAGAAACGCCCAAATCAAGGTTTTCAGAGTTATTCAGTCTGCTGCAGAATTATATTGGCGACTTAATACAGAAGATAACCTGCAAGTAAGGAAAACCCACATGTATGTCTCTATCCACCTCTATTATTTATATACTTTTATTAAAAAACGCCTTAATATGTTACCAGCAAATTTCCTAAAGAGTGCCATATAACGTAGGCATACTTGCTAATAAAGAGTTATAAGAAAAAAAAAATATTATTAAATATTTTATGATAAAAAAATAACCTCACGTTTATAATATCTATTACAAAATAATATAATACGAAAATAACTTTTATTAATTTTGCGAAGAATAGAGAAATTTTATTTATTTAACGAAACTGTGCTTATATCACTTAAAACACCGTCTCATTACTATGATATATACAAGTAATTCGTGTCTCTGAAATATATTTTCCTCTTATAAATAATATACATTCTTATTTATATCCTTCTCTCGCGATGAGTTAGGAAGGCAGATCGAGTTCTGCATCACGCACTAAAAATAAATTAAAACTAGAGAGGTACCCAATTCGAGTTAATATAAGTATACGAGCTTATCCACACAAGTAAACGGACTTGACATGACAATGAAAATAAATATAAGATATTATTAAATTACTAATATCTTCATGCTAATACATTAACAGAGCAATATATATTGCTGAGTAAAAGTCAAGAGAAATATAAAATATACGAAAATAGTATATCGTATAATCATATGACACACACTTATCTATTATGAGAGGTGCTCGACTTATAAGAATATTTCGATCACTTAAATCGTATGTATAAACTAATATATTATACATATCTCAAATAGGGATACGTACTTAAAAAAATTAAAGTAATACGAGTGTTTTTCTTTGTATCGATAATATTAATTAACGAGCGATAGGGAAAAATAAAAATAAGACAATAAAAAATAATATACACTAATAAATTAACAAAAAATAACACATAGTAATACGAAATAAAATAGACATTATATAATACTGAAACAAAAAACAGTCAAAAAAAAATGCTGAAAGATAATTAAAAAGTTGAAAAATTAAATAATTTACTCTAAGCATATATGTTAATATACTTACACATTAATATATAATTATATATATTATAATATTAAATTAATATATATCTATAACGATAATATGACATTACATTAATCACACTATACATTAATATATTAATTATTAGAGATAGATATAACAAATACAAAGAAATATGATAACACACCTAAAAACACCAACAATCCTCATCAAATCAATCGCGTATAATGTAATATATGCAATTAACTTTAATTAAGTCTATTAGAATTATTGTCTTATTATATAAAGAGAATATAATAACTATATAGTATTATCATCATAGTATATAGTTGAGAAATGTTATATTAAAAATTAAGGAATATTTTTTTGATAATCGAATTTTGCTATTCCGAGAAATTCATAAAGTTCGGGTGGTAGTTTGGGCACGGAGTTGAGAGCTTAGTGTATATAGTGATTAGAGTGTTAGAGTGGAGCGGCACGGATCATTGATCCTGCGCGAATCGTAGTAGTCACACGATAAATAAGAAGGAGTATAATTCTAAATCGCATAA